>JAAGNO010007986.1:0-20548 GCA_033439905.1 Ceryle rudis
TTAGTCATGACACAAGGGGGGGAAGTCCCAGAAGGGGAGGCACGTGAGGTCTGGGCCGGCTTGCAACAGAATTGGGCACAGGGCCCAGGAGGATGCAGCACGTGAGCCCAGCAGGATGTGCTGACCCCACACATCCGCTCCTGGCTCAGCAGCCGTGAGGGGCAGCCCTGGCCTTGGCCTCTTGCCTGTCCCCCCTGAACCGCTCCGCTCGCAGGATTTACGCGCCCGGGTTGTACACGTCCACCTCCCCGTCGGGCTGCCTGTGCTCAGAGGAACGGCACGGGGAACAGGGGGGGTTCCGTGGGGGGCAAAAGCAGAAGAAAGGGGATGATCAACCCTATGATAGGAGAAAGGGGGGACAACGCAGGCAGTGGGAGAAAGAGGAACAAGCTGGAGTGGGAAGCCAACTGCACCATGTTCTCCTGACCCACGAGAAATAACTGTACAAACTGGCTGAAAGCGATACTGGCGTCACCACTCCTGCTCTTTCTCCTACTTAGGGCTCCAGCTTCACCCAGGCAAACCTCCCTCTGCCACAACAGAGGCAGGGAACAGGAGAGCACAAACTGATCCTCCTGTACCTGCTCACAGCCCCACCCTGGCTATTTCAACTACTGTTCTGAGCTCTTTTCATCGCACATCAGTCACCAAGGGTGGAGGGAAAACAGGAAAACATTACTTCTGTTTTTTTCCCTTTACCCCAAGGTGGATTAGGTACAAATTAAACCTGAAATAGACACTCGGACCAATAAGAGGAAATTACCTGGAATCATACCTGATTATTGGAAGGGTTTCACAATGTGCTTTGTGTTCTTTCTCTGTTCTTAAGTCTCTACTGCTGCATTTCTTTCGTCCTCTTCAGCTCAGTTTTGTGCTTGTGCTAATGCTCACACCCCCCCTCTGCACCCTGCCGTTCCTCAGCTGGCAGTTGTCCTGAGCTGCTAGTTCTCATCATCTCTCATGAAACGTGGGACCCCTCCTTCCCACCTGTTCCCTAATAAAGGTTTTACAGAATCTCTGCTTTACCGACCAGCTTCTCAGTCATAGTGTCATCAAGAAGATATGGAGGGGAAAAATTTAAAAAGCAAAATATTCACACCATTCAGAGTCACACCTCTGCTCCGCCTCACACTCCTCTCCTCCTAAGTAGAATCCCTAGAAAATAACACAGGCTATTTTATTTCTCGGTCGATTTTTTTTCTTCTTTGATTAAAATGGGAATACTATCCACAATAATTAATACCTGGAAATGAAGCCAGCAGACTGTGGAAGTACAGCTGCGTCTCCTGGGGACAGCAGCATTTGAGCCCATTAGTATTTAGAGGGGTGCCCCTCGGCAGAGATTTGCAGGGGCCGGGTTTCTATCAGCTGCTGTGGTCCCGCGTGGATGCCCTTTGCTCTGCCAAATGTTTTCTCCTCCTCTCAGTCTCTCCTTGCTGGGACAGCACAGCTACAGCCTGGCAGCAGACTGGTGGCCTCTCAGGAGAGAGGTTACGCCCAGGCTGATGTCGTTTCATTGCAAATAGAAGGAAAATGCAAAACAACATGACGGGACCTGGCTCCGGAGCCAGAGGCTTCATGTGGAGAGCTGCTGCGAGCAGGATTTTGTGGGCTGGCTTCCTGACTCACAGATGTGTTTCTGCTGCCGTTCCCTGTCTCTCTGCTGGGTGTTGCATCGAGTGTTTCCCATCTGGTCCACACAGCTGCAGCGAGGCGATTGCAATCAGGGTGTTGAGTCAAGGAACACCAGGGACTTCTTCAGGTACTGGCCTCTCCCAACATATCCCTTCACGCAGGGCAGCTTCACCCTGAGCATAATTAAATGTCCCATGTCCCCTCTGAGCAGAATGTGCTCTATGTCTGCTCTGGCCAAATGGCTGCCCCGAGTGCCTGACCTTCCTAAAGCCTCTGGGTTAGAAAATGAAAACAAACCCCACCATTTTGCTCCCTCAGAGCCTCTTCATACTGCTGCTGAGCTCTCCTAAGCAGCAGCAGCAGACTGTGAGTTGCACTTGCTACTTAGGAGCGAGCAGGCAGTGCCAGGTACATGGTTATGCACCTTCACACCCCGGCCGTGCACGTAGCACGCCTGGCTCCTCTGAGAGTTGGGCGGACTTTCAAAACACATGATGATCACGCATGACCACTCTGTCCACAGTCAGAATGCAAGAATCACTCAAGGTAATCTCTGTGGCCTCTGCAAATTAAAATAATAATGAGTTCCGTTCAGTCAACACCGGATTGGTGTGGCCACATAGACCTTTGCTGTTGTTGAGCGCTCTGTGCCTCCCACAGACAAATTGTCCCGAATGCCTCAAACAAACTCAGTTAAAACAACAAGCTCACAGCCTCAGACATCCCTATACTGATCACAACAGCACGTGTCAGCCTGCTGACAATGAACTGTTATACTGCACACTGGTGGGCATCTAGAATGACAGCTCCCAGGCAGAAATAGCTATCTGCTCCCAAGCTGGAATCAAAATGTCACGTCCTGACATAAAGTCCATAAAACTGGACTTCAAACTCATTTTCTGTCAAGAGTAAAATTAGGGCTACTAAAACTTACCTGAAATGGTTGGCAAGTTTGCAAAACAATGCCCTCCAACTACTCTCTTGGCTTAGCCGTGAGCAGCTCACTCGGGCCTGGCTAGGGTGAAAAAGCTCTTGAAACCTGCAACTGCAGGACTTCCTAAATGTACCGCTCTCCTTATTTGCTCCTCAGTGGAAACCTTGCTTTTCTGTCTCTCCCTTTATTGAACCCATGAATCTTGGCCTTTTGCAATATCTCCTGGACTGAGAATTGTGTGGATGTTCAAGGGGTGTTGGGATTGTGTGCTGGGAAAGCTTGTTAAGAACGTAAGAAAGTCAAAAGGTCAGTGAATGAGGTAAAAACTTAACCATTTTATATCTTCCCACATTCAAAAAGAATGCCCCTTCAGGAAATGTGTCTATCTAATCTGCTCTGTAATAACTGATATTTGTTGATCTATTGGTCATAGTATCCTCTAGTACAGGGCACTTTTGATACCAAAAGGACATGGAGAACAGCATCAGCATGCTATTATTTTTAAGTATAATAGGATTTTCTAGGATTCCAAGTACTGACATTTTGGCAAATGGGTACCAGATCTCAGTGTTCTTCATTGTTCCTTTAAAAGCACAAGGCACAAGGTTAAGTCTACACTGGACAAACAAGCGACTACTAATAAATTAAAACCATCCAACCAGCTTGTGGAGAATGGGACTTGGACCAGTGCATCCACAACAGCACCAGCCTAACAGTTTTGGTGGGACTCCCCATTGTAAGATACTGCCTAAGTATAGAAAGTGACCTGTGCTACTACAGTTGGCTTGAGTTTGAAACCTGTGCTGCAGCAAGACAGCACGGAACGGGCTGACACACATCAGAATCAGATACTAATTACCTCTGTGCTTTATAAATCTCCAAATATCTTTGTTAGTAAAGCTAATAACATTTTAATCAGATCTACTGGTCTCCCTGGAAATAACTTCTTAAGAGTCGGTCCCTTCCTTTATTACAGCTTTGTTTACATTATGGGTCAGCGCACAGGAAGCCCATTACTTTTTGTCCAAAACAACGTGTAGGCATTTAGTGTGACTTGTTCTGCTCGTTCTAGGAAAAGTGTTATTACAACCCAGGAACACTCAGGAGGCTGACTAGAGGCATGATTCAGTCCTGCCTCCTGCATTCCCAAACACGAAGTGATGTACCCAGCTTTTTGGAATTTCAGTGCAAAGCAGATGAGTAGCTTCAGTATCACCTGGGTAGAATTAAGGATCTCAGTGCCAGAAGGATTAAACCATTTTGAGTTTTACAGAAGAAAAGGAACCATACGTAGGAACACACAAAATCCTGGGGGGAAAAAAAATTACTATTCTATGATCAAACAGTGAAATGCAAGGGAACTGGCTGACAGGTAAAAAGAAACTGCACAGGTTTCAGAGAGCCAAGCAACAGCCGTGCTTCTGACACACAACAGTATTTTCCCACACTTCGATTATTGAGACATCCCTCCTGAGAACTGAGAGATCCCTTCTGAGAAATGAGGAAGATGATCATACGGAACTTTGATGACCTTTGGACTGAAAGTACCTTTTATTGGAAATCTCAGAGTACTTTCCAGGACTAGCGACACAAGTTGTTTTAGGAAGTCACAACTGCAGGCCCGCCTTCAACTGGAAACACACCCCAGCATGGCTGTGTGTGCTCTGATGCAGCTGCAAGTTTTCTAGACACAGGGTTACTGATAGGCTGGTATGTCCTAAGGCCTCGAGGGACCATTGCAATAATCGAGCCTGGCCTCCTTCACCAGATCTTTCATGAACATCTGTTAATTTTTTGCATAAAACCTGTAACACGTCGGTCCTACAGTATATCTTCCAGGAGGGTATCTGCACGCTGACCATTATGGAAACTGCATAGGAATAATCTGCTAATTCCTCTTGGGCAGAGCTCTCGGCTCCTCATGGCGGTTTGCACGAGGGATTTGCAAAGTTATAGCTGCCTGGAAAGTGTTCTCACTTTCAAGGGTTGTGGGATGATCCGATTCGTACAAAACTGTGGCAGTATTAAAGACACACAGACTGGGATATTAAGATATCTTTGCATCTTTCTTCATCTGAACGGTGGTTTCTGTTCAGCTGTTCAGAAATACTTGAATATACCTGGGTTAATTGTTTCATCTGTCAGTCTTACATTAGACAGAAACAGAGTACAGCATGGAATGACTGTACCTCTTCGCTTTTGTAAAATGATGTGATTTTTGTTGCAAATATTCAGAATCCCAAAGGGCAAAACTATTTTTGAACGGTGATAATGAGAAAGAACAATCTTGAATTTTTATTAAGAGATTGGAATGTTACAGTTGATAAAAACCCAAATAAGGCTCAAGTGAATCTCTTCAAAACAATTCCATTTGATGGAAGAATTGGCAAATTTAAAGTGCGGCACTACAGACCAGTCTACACCATTTTAAAACATACACGTTTTATCTTTTCATTAAGACTGTAATTGTATTTTCTCCAGCTAATCTGTATGAGGGAATTTCATGGGGCTCTACCTCATGCCCCAAAAGACTTAAAAAAAATGTAGAAATATACAAGAGGTCCATTTGACCTCTTCATAAACTAGACAGATGACGTACAGCAGAGTGACATGAAAGCTAGAAAAATCTTCAATAGGGACTAATTTGACATGAAGTCCAGCTAGTAAAGCAGCTGGAGATTTAGCCATTCCCTGTACAGTGTGAAATATTCTCTGACAGAAACAGAACAAGCAATACCACTGCTGAAACAGCAACAGTCTTCATTATAAATTAAACACATCAATATTGTCATGTGTATTGTATATTCAACCACAATGTAGTGGGCAGAAAGGCTTCTACCAACAGTTTCTTCTGTTCCCTTTTTCCTTGGGCGTGTTGTCGCTATATGAACCCAGGGAACGCACAGCTCGCCTTTCTGAAACAATTACAACTCTATTATGTTTTAAGTAAATAGAAAATATTTGTTAAAAATATTTGCACACTGAATTCCCAGCATTCCCCTTGGAACTAATTCACTCTGCACTTCACAATGATTATTAATTCATTTCAGAATTATAAGATGCACGAAATAATTAGGTAAAAGAACTTGTTATCGACCATTTGATTCTTTTTTCCTTCTCCTCAAATGGTTTGTTGTTAAGACAAACTCATGATTATTTATGGTACGATGCCATTTTTATGGCAAATCTTGAAATTAGCAAGTGTTTCTTCTTGACACTTTCCTTTTTTTGTCATCCTAATTATTTTTATCTTCTTATTTATTCTTACTTTTTCACAATTTTCTTTCATTTTCATCTAGTCTTAATTACAATCATAGCAATGTCAAAATGACATTGAAAATTATGAAAAGAAAATAACTCTGATGCACTAATATTGGTCAAAACCACCTAACTTTCCTAAATCACAGTTACCTACTACCTGCAACCCAGTCTTCAAGCTGAGCAATGACTCAGCCACTAACACAGCAAAAGACTTAAACCACATGTTTCAATTCCTCCTTATTCAGGACAACACAATAGTTGTGTTTCATTTTACACTAGCAGTTAAAAACTTTCCTAAAATCAACTCCTATTCTGCTTGGTTTCAGCAATAACCTCTCATGTACATGAAGTACGGTGCAAGACCAGTGGTGACAGAACAGAGATCTCAGCTGGGTTATGGTGCTGTGACTGCCAAAGGTACAGCAAGGAGAGGAGTCAAAAGCCTTATCAATAGTGGAAAATCAATTGTATTTGAAAAGGTGTCACTGATTTTGCCCTCAGTAGACATGAACAGAAGTGATTCGGCCATGCTAGTTAACTGTGATTAAGCCACATTTAAAGCTTCGCTAAAATGTGTGTCTTGATGCCTTTGTTGCTATGGCAGAGATGACAAATTATTGATAAATACAGTGAGAAGCAAAGCAAAGCATTACTTGCCTATGTCTTTGTGAGTCCTGTGTGCTCTAGGGGAGGCTGCGGGTTGCATTTTGTGGAAGCTATCAGACACCACATTGCAGCATTCTTGCTGCAGACAGGAGGAGTTCGGGGTGAGTTTGTAGGAATCTCTGCAGATACTCTTTCTGTTGCACTTCCCTTTCTCAGAACCGTAATCCTGCTCTATGTCCATAAATGAGAAACAACCATGTGGGATTATTTTTGGTTTACAGCTTTGTAGCAGGGAGAGGAATCTGTTCTGCTATTTGGCCAACTATTGCACAACACCAGCAGGCAAAATGTTCCTTTAAGTGCAAAACATATAATCCCACTGGTGTCAACATGTAAGACTGAGGAATGTTGCCTTAAAGCCTCTCTTTGTTTTCTGGACTCACGAATCACCGAAGTGCACTTAAATGCTTTCACTCTTCTACATCAGTTTGGTGCTATCAATAACAGTAATGTCACTGATGAGAAAAAAATGTAAAATATTTGCCTTCATTAAAAATGTTTTAAACACATACAATAACTGTCACTGCTAAATATCACTGCTGCAAGGTACGGGTGCAGTGAATAGTTCACAATTTTAGGTATGTTCTGGTTTGGTTGCACACACAATGCAATTGACACATGAAATATCCTTCAAGATGACCAAATTATTTGCCTAATGACTAAATTGTTTGCTGGTTAGTTTGTTCACTTTTTTTTTTTTTTTAAGATGAAGTTGCAGAAGTAATGCAGCAATGATTCAGCCTGGACGGAACTGTTTAAGGTGTGCACGTGACTGAGCAGATGCAAAAGAGCATTACTGGAATTTCAACTCCACCAGATGACAAGGACGTGCTTACCTCTGTGTCACCTTATGTTTCTGACCTATTATCTGTAATAAAAGGTATTTCATCAGCTTCACCTTTTATGTTCAACAGATGTAGCTACAAAAGTCTGGTGATTGCTCATAAAAACCCAGTTTCTTCAACTGAGTTTTAGTAGCGATTAAAGCAGCCACAGAAAATACCGCCAGTATAATAATCACCGTGACTGTGAAAACTGTATCATGGATTTCAGTAGTTTCACAACAGCTTTTCAATCAACTTGCTTGATTTACAAATAATATTATATTTAAATATATTCCGGCCTTAAAAATACACGCCAGAATCTGGCAGACACGCTACGTTAACTCCCACCGTTATTGGTAATACTGATTTAAATGAAATGTACAAAAGCCGAGAAGCAATTGAAGAACATATCAACATATTCCCTCATAACTATCTGTTTCAGATGACCAAAATTACTGACGGTGATGCACAAGTGTCAAACTAGCCAGATTTTTCAGATAAATAGATTTGATGTACCAAAGTGATCCAAAGAACACTGAGGCCCAAAAGTGGAAAGTGTTGAGGTTTTAGGCATAAGGCAGAGGAAGAAGTCACATAAGCTAGATAAGATCAGATAGCTAGATGAGCTTTGCAGGAACAGGGGATGTATTCTCCCTAAAAGAATTTCCATGAGTCAAAAGGCATTCAAGTACATCCCAAACCAAACCATTCTTGATTGTCAGTCTCCTCCTGTTTACTGAAGATATAATTTGTTCCTGTTCAAATCAAGTTTACCCTAGTGATTTTCTTTAGAGAAATATTTGTAAAAAAATGATGTAATGAATTTCTCCTTTCCTTGTAATATAATTAGATGATGGTAAATTACATATACACAGATGAGCATGGGGGGAAAAATACTTCAAAACCATCAGTAGAGCTATTTAGTTAACTGTAAAATGAATTTATAGGTAAGTTAATTTAACACAAATTCTCCTAAGTAGGGAATAAAATCAAGGCTAAAAATTAGCTGTGGGTCTCCTACATGGGACTACAGAACAAATCCATGAGCTAGATGGCACAACTGTCCGCCCAAATAAATATACAAACCATACAGGTACATCGTCGAGATCAAGGTCAAGAAAACCTATGTCTTACTTATAAATATAGGTATCTTCTCTTTAATCTTGCTTTTCAGTACCCTTATTTTTGTAGTTGGGATTCTCAGGTACACAAGACATCTGTTAATTCTAAACAATAAAAGTTTGTGACAGGCCTGGGTGATATCACAAAGTTTACTGTATTCAAACAGAAGTGAACATGATACCTGCTTCTGACAATTCCAAATCCCTTCTTCCCGCACATGGAGTTCCTACAATCACAACTTAAAAATCCACAGCTATCCTCAGTATAGGATTGAGATTTGCATTTACGGAAAAATTTAGAAGACTGTGAGTTACCAATATTTTTACACAGACACAGGCTTTGAAAAAGCTCGGTGTGATAGATCTCCGTCTTTTGCAAAACTAAAGCACAGGACACAAAGCTGATCGGCGTGGCATCTCAGGAAGAGCAGTTACCAATTAAAAGAATGAGATAGAAGATGGGGGGGGTTGTTTGGTTTGGGTTTTTTTTTAACTGTATTTATCATGTGCATTGGACAGCAGATCCTACAGTCAGGCTTTTTTTTTTTTTTTTTCCAGCCAGTGAGGCTTGAAACGGGAAAAGTATCAAAAAATTGCTGCAGGACACGGATGAGGAAGCTTTTGATCAAAGTCTCTGATATTAGCACAGAAGCTTGGATTGCTTCCTTGGTTTCTGAGGCACTTCATAGGTAGTTTCTAGTCAGATCACTGGGAATTACTGTATTTTTATTCTAACTGCTACTTCAAGAAATGTGGTAGAGGCAGCACATGGCGTTTGGCCTATAAAACAGCTGGCACAGAGGAAAACCAAACAGATGGCATTAGTCTAAAGGAGTTCTCTTGCCCAAAACATAGCACCTTCAACCTTGGCAGGCTCTATAAACAGCAAAGAATCTCTCCCTCTCCCCTTTACCATTACCATCCAGCTGACTTGTTTACATATCTGCAGTTCTTTCCCCTGCCCTTGTAGCTTTGTAATAACTTTAATTGTTCATATGAGAAAAGCATTTATTCTACTAACAAGGTTCAAAAAGGCAAAATTGTAATTAGACTTTAGACTTTAATTAGAACTTTTCTTTCAGGTACCTCAGTTTTGTAACATGGCTGAAATAACATTCATCAATTCCTGTAGCTCTTTTAGAACTGCTAATTTAAAAAGTAATAGAACTTAATATTTGAGTAAGCAATGTAAGCAATACAACATAAAGATCTATTTTTGATCAGAGAGTATTTGATTAAATGAACTATGTGTGC
The DNA here is from genome assembly GCA_033439905.1 of Ceryle rudis. Classification (NCBI taxonomy): domain Eukaryota; kingdom Metazoa; phylum Chordata; class Aves; order Coraciiformes; family Cerylidae; genus Ceryle; species Ceryle rudis. The sequence continues at coordinate 9,696 of JAAGNO010007986.1, forward strand.
TACTTCTGTCAGGAAGAAATATTTCCAAGCACCTCACCCCACCAAATGTCAGAATTGGACTCTTCACGCACATTGAATAAACTCTGCCCAAACAATTTAACAGACCTACATTTGGTCAGTGCTCTGTTCACAGTTTATTATAAACTGTAGCACTTAAGTTTGATCCTCATCACCTGAGGACTCAAACTTTGCTGATAATGCAAAACAATCTGGGGTTTTGGCTAATGTGAAAACCTACATAAAGGAAATACAATAATCTAGAAAGAGAGTCTGTGACAAAAATACATTTATCCCTCAAGTCTCTTGTCTGGTTCTAGATTTACCATTACTTTCATCATGGCATTGTGTGAGCCAAATGTCCTTCTCTCCTACACAACTGCTACCCCAGTCCATAGTTTCCATGAAGAGAAGATGGTCTTATGTGAGTATCTACAGCTTGTAAAGAAATCTCTTCCATGTCCAGCCAGCGTGTTACTCAACAGCCACAAGAGACCTGCACACTGCTGATGAGGGGGATGTAATGTGTTCCACTGAAAACCGGACAAGGAAATGCCTAAAACTGCAAGCTGACTGAAAGAGTAAAAGGAATTGAGTCAGCGTTCTGGGGAAAGGAAGGAATAGGGAGGGGTGGAACAAGCAGTATATTCTTCTCAAAAAAGAAGTATGTTCAAAGCAGATAACATATGAAAAGTAAGTGCTACTATTATGCCATAAGTACTACAGAATTTACCTAATGCACCATTAAAGTTTATGGATCAAATCCTCATTCCTGGCCATGATGTACTTGCGTACCAAAGGCTCTCAGAGGGTCAGTTACAGCTTTCTGATTCACTACCCTGTTCATGTCTAGCACTGTGGTGGGACTGGAGATGATTCATTAATGGAGGGAGACAAATTGCAGTTTCTCTACCCTACAATCCCTCTAAGACACTGTTTAAATGGGCTGTAAAACTGGTTACCGTAATAGCTTGTAGTCCATTAAGAATTTTTCAGTCTAAAAGAGACATTTCCTAGCTGAGGACTTTGGGTGGTTTTCTCTTACGTTGCACTGTCCGAGCGCTGTAGAGGGACACGGGGCAGCGGATACAGCCTAAGGTTTTCTACGTAAACCTTCCTCAGGTTTCTCCAGCTGTACGAACACTTCGATTTCTCCAAAATAAACAGGGTTTGTTTAGATATATGGCTGCACATCCATGTTTACAGATCACTAAACTGCAAATCCAATTCAAGTTTCTCATGTTTAGGGGAACTGTATCCCTGGATGCAATATGCCCTCCGAGCATGAATAATTTGAAACAGATGGCTCAACAGATGAGCTGCCAAACACACAAGGCCAATTCAAATGCCATCCAAAAGTAAAAGTTAAGTGGGATAAAAGTTTTCCTCATCCCACTTTAGATAAATAGGGCCTCTCTGCTTGGAAGATGCTCTTTTCTCAATTTCTGCCTTTCTACTTATTCTTTTAAAATATGGCATGTTCTAGAACACAAATGCAGCTTTACCAGCTACCAAGATTTTATCGTATATTTTCCAATTTTTGATTTTTTTGTTGCTGTTTTAAAGCTCCAGCCTCTGGAGTTAAGAACTTGCATTGGTTATTTGAGCTTTAATTCAAAAAACAAAACCAAACAAGCCAACAAGAAAGCAGCAAAATGTAGGACCTTTCTAGCCTTCGAGGTTGTCAAGAAAAGCTTGAAAATGAACTCTGAAGGTTCAGAGACCAAAATTCCTTTTTAATTTGTGCTTTGGTGGCAGGGTTTAAGCACAAATAAATAGTTTAAAATGCCTGCAATATGAAGTCTACCAATTGTGCCATTTAAACAATCTGATATAGGAACAGCTATCAGAAAGCTCTCCCCAGCTTGTAATGCTTCCCAGCCTTTCCACAGGACCCCCTGCCAAACACCCGGTCCATGTCTTGCCTAAGTGAAGGCATTGTTCCTGCTGGCATTATTACACCTTAGGCAATGACTTCCCTGTAAAGTAAACCTGATTTAAAACTACCGTATGTCTCGATTTTCCCAGCCAGGCCAGTTTTTTTCCACCTGATTTTTTTTTCCTAAGGACAAACATACAGCTATGAACATAGGCATCTGTCTATCGATCTGTCCATTTCCCCAAACTCTCTATCTAGTTGTCTGAACTTCTTAACACCAGGAATCCTGACACAGCACGTTCAAAACCCTCAAAAAATGGCAGACTGCATACTGCACTTTCTCTGTGCATGAAAAAAAATAAAACATTTCCAAGAAGTGAGTACCCTTTCTCAGCATTCACAGTGCAGAATATGCCCATGTTGCTATGGGGAACAGAAATGACAGCCATCACTTGAGTCAGGCAAGCACTACTACTAAGATCAGTTACACCCCACACAGTCTCTGCATCAGCTGACACTGCACTGACCATCCCCAGATATCTTCAAAGTACTATAGTGCTGCAAGTAAGGATTTGTGGGTATGCAGCATTCAGGTTAAAAACCACAAAGAAATTGTAAGTTGAATTAGCTTTACAGTCAAGACAAATACTCAGGGAGTAAGACTGGTCCACTGCCTACAAGAAACAGAATATTGCCCTTGTGTTTTAGTAATTCAGTGCAATGAGTGAATCTAATGCAGTGACTCTGTAGTGATAAAATGTATGAGAAAATACCCTTGATATTTAACAGACTAAATTCCTCTCCAAAAGTGTAAAGCCAAGTAGACATAACATTTTACAGACAGAACGGGTTAATGTTATCAATGTGTAAATGATAGTTGCATCAGGGAAAACTGTGGGTAGAATTTTATTTTGTCTAAAATTGTCAGATACGTAAACCAAAATCTGACAGACTGATAAGACAAGAGTTCAATTGCTGCTGGTTTTGCTGCATTCAAAAAGAGCTGCATCTTTTCTCTAGATGTGGCACTAGAAATGGCAAAGTTAGAACTGGTCAGCATAAACCAGAGAGTGTAATACCAATGAAAATCTCAGACCCTCCTCTTTTCTTGTGCTGTATGAGATTAACTTTGGGTATTTACTTTCATATTTAAGTCAATGCAATAACTTTTTGCTCTTGATTATGTGCATGTAACCACATCAATGGAACACACAAGTATGAATAACTTTTGGCCTGTGCTGCCTGAACTGAAGACAGCCAACTAAACTCATGCTTTTGTTTGTTGATATCTTATTTCCAAAGATTTAAGGCTGCTAATCTACAAACTGGATCGCAAACTTGACCAGTAAATGAAAACAAACTATTTATTGTGTATACCTCAAGTACATACACAACTGTAAGAAACTATGATGTTCTAAACATTACAAACTTCAGCTCATGCTATAGAAATCAAAGTCTCGCTGTATACTGCAGACTACTTTTACAGCTAGTCTTGCTTGCTAGTATATTCCTCACAAGTTTTATTTTCAAAAATTCATTCTCTTGGGCAACGGAAAGTAAATGATGTAACTCTCCATTCTGGCAATTGCCCCCAGAATTCCGTTAACTCCAGCAGCATTTACAGATTTTAATGTTAATATTATAGCATTTGCTTAGAAGTTACATCGCAGTTACTGTTCAAATTAAATAGTTTATTAGGGAACTCAGAATTACGAATAAAACAGACTGAACTTTTGATTGGAAGCAAACAGATGCAACAAGGCCTGGATTTTCATCAAGTTCTTGGCTGACAAACTGAGTAACAGAGACACCCTGTGTGTGCTGCCGCCTATGAGCGGAGTAGGATGCCCTTTGTTTCAGTCCGTGACATCTGGGCATATTTCAGCAGTTCTGAGCAACTTAATCTTCAGCGAAGTCAGTGAAACTGCTAATGTTACAGAATGGGCAAAATAAGGTTTGACTAATAAAATGTAAAATTAGGTTATAATATAATTATTCTCATAGAAATTCTATTTTTATGGGGAAAAAACCCCAAACTAAACCAAACAACACAAAACCCTCCTTGAAAGGATACCTACAGAGTGCCTTAGCTAACCATGAAAGTAAGAGCCTAACATAAGAATAGAGGTAGTGGCTGAGAGCAAAGCTCGAAATAGCCCAGGGTCCTGTCCCCAGCAGTGGTGGTAGCTGATAGCTGTGGAATATGGTAGGAGTAGGAGCATGTAAAGAGACTGCCCTGGTGTACTTCTCAAACCTCCAATAATTTACAGCTTTCAAGTCACCTGAGATAAAGTTGTTTAATTGCTTTAAGTGGCTCCTTTAGTCTAGACAGCTGATTAATGTGTCTAATAATATGTTCCAGGCTTTTGTCTTCATAATACTAAGGTCAGAAACCTAGCCAGGGTGGGCTTTCCCCTGACCTCTGAACCTGGGTTCTCTTCCTGATGATACCAACCTGAAGAAACTGCAGCAAGTGCTGCTGTGAACAGAAGTCTCACTTCATCTGGAAGTCAGACGTGGCTGCATCCTGCGCAGGTGTCTGCTAGTTCACACACAGCTGGAATAGATCCAGAAAGCTCCCAAGAACTGTCAAATAGCAAAACACCCATCTCCTCTCTAAACTGAGGTCCAAGTGCAGCTGATGATTTTGGGGGAGAAATTTGAGTTTATTCTGCCAATTCTGGTGGCTACTTATTTTTGTTCTACTAAATCAGTCCTCCACTTCTTTCTCCATTTCTCGTGGAAAAGAGAGAGTTGAATTGGATGAAAAAATAATTTCTGCATTTTTGCTTCCATCAGAACAGGAGGAAGCAAACCCTTTAAGCATGCATCAGAAAGGATTATTTTAATTCTCAGATAAGAAGAAAAACACTTCTCCATTTTTTTTGTGGGATAAACCTTGCTACCTTTGTCTACCATCCTTATACATTAAAGGGTAACCTTAAAGAAAGGTCTTTTTTGGCATCCCAGGATTAGGTGAGGGATTATACTGTATATAGGGCTGCTCTTACTTACAAATCACTGGGAGTATTCTAGATCTAAAGAAAAAATTATTTGGCCTTAAATTCCAGAATGAAATGCAGAAGGAGCCAGAAACTGATTGTAAATTGACAACTGAAACTTAGTTTTAACAGATACCCCTTTAATACTTCTGGCTGCAGAAATAAAATGAGCACTAGAAGCACTTATGGGATAGCGCTCATCCTATATACTTGTGGTTTATGATTGATTGATCAGCTCTAGGTCTCCTTGACTTTACTTTTATCCTCCCTTTCATCTCCTTAAATTCCCCACCTAGTACCCTAAAAATTACCATATTCAGATTTATGCTAAGGGTAATACATTATTTCTGCTATTTACCCAGATTTTAATAAGACTTTGTACCAGGCAGCATGGATACTGTTCAAAACAGCCTAATAATATGCATAAATTTTGGAACCTGCTTGTGTGTGTATATATACTAGCTTTAAATACTAGCTTTGGTACTGCTGTATCCATTAATAACAAATAAATATAGTGTATAAAGAAAAAGTAAACACTCCTTATACTGAAAATAAACATAGCATATAATCCTTATCATTAGGGACAATAGTCTTTAGAATATTAAATCAGTTCTTACCTTTTAACATGCTAAATTTGCTGCACATCAAACTCCACTGTACACAGTTTAAATGCTGTGAGAAGACAATGTCTCTATTGCATTCTTGCAAAGCGAATTGACTACAAAGAGCAAGTAATGTTACTTGAAACACATTAATAGGCCAAACACTATGAAAAGAGGTGATGGTGGGAAAGCTTTGGGAAAAGAGATTATGCTTATTTGCCTTTTTGTACCAGTGGGCTGCATACCAGGGCTGCAGTGAAGTAAACATTCCAGTTAGGCAGCATTCCTCTGTATCTTTTCAGTCTCTGTGGAGACTAAAGTAGAAATCACTTATTTGCGGTTGAGAAAATAGCATGGACTTCTGCATTAAATTTTAAATAAATTCTGCCCACAGGATGATAAGATGCTTAAATCAAATGACGAGACGTTACTCATCTAAGCAATGCATTAGGAGTATAAAATGTGATTCAGCGCACTGTGAACTCTAAACTCTTGTACTCAAAGGCATCAGGCCTGTTGTTCCCAAGACTAAATTATGATTCGTTGTAAATTGTATAATAAAAAGAATACTAAGTTTACAGTGGATTGTTCAGCCTGCAAAATTCATTCCAGCATTTTTCTAGTTGCTGGATTCATTTCCAGATGACCAGAGCTCAGTCTCTGTGCAGATGGAAAATAGCTCATGTAACTGTTTCTTCAGTATATGGGCTAGGCAAATTCTTTAGTTCTTTTAGGCTAGATTTATAAAATACTTAAGTCACAGACTTTGTTAGAAGGTGCTTTCCCTATTAAATTTGTATTGTTGTTAATGCCTTCATCTCTGAGCACTGAAAGATCTCAAGTGTGACAGGGGCACGTGGGAGGAATTTTCTGCCCTCCTCTGTGTAGAGTGCAGAGGTCCCCACATTTCTGAATGGCAAAGCCCATCAGATGGTGCAGAATTGTACTACTTGTACTTGAAGAAATGTTGAGTCCTAATGGCACTTGACCTCTCTCGCAACTCCCAGGTACGGTTATATCAAACTGTCCTGCAGAACTGTAACCTGAATTTACTCTTTTATGAGACCACAAAAAAAAAAAAGTTATATTATTGTTATAAAGCTACTGAAAATTTAGAATGCCCTCAAAACATGTTTCTCTGAGGCCTTGTAACAGGATTTGGTCAGCAAGTGAGTCACTTGAATTGCTTAACTGAATACCATCACACTCTGGTTTTGACACCCACTGCAGCATCTGACAAACTTTTCCTAGTTCTGTAGTCTCGGTGCCAGTTAGGTGAGTCAGCTGCGTCTTTGCTGCATCACCCTCCAGACACACTGCACTGATAGAGACCATCAAACAACTACAGATAAAATAAATCTTAGCTTCAGAATCATCTCTATTTGAAATGCAAGAGAGATTATTCAGCCCTTTCTTAAATGTTACCACATTTTGGCTGAACACGTTCCATGTGTTTTGGGGAAATGGCTCCAATGTCATAACACGCTCCAGTGCAGCTCTGAACACGACATGAAAGGATGGGAATCTGGACAGTAATAAGACAGATCTTTATAATGCTCAGAAAGAGAAGTCTCTTCTCTTGTGAAGTGTAGTCCAAACATTGCCATAAGATGTATGAAGAAACAGAACAGGAACTCTGAGGCCTGATGACTTTAATTCCATACAACCTGTGGTAATTTGTTTTCTTCTGGTGTATGATAATATGGAGTCATTTAGAAGACTCAGAAAGGCCTGCTTAGCCCTCAACACAATTTCTCATCTCTGACCTAGAGAAATTTATGATGATTCATTATAATCAGAGAAAAGCTAGATTAAAATGGATAGGATTGGCAAAATTTATCGCTAATGGATTTTATTTGCTGGGATCATACAGGAATTGGCAAGAAAAGCCCAAGATAGAATTATCTGCTTGCCTCAGAGACAGAGAACCAACTACTGCCTCCATTCTACCGTAATGTTGATTTTTTTCATAAAAATTTGTATTAAAAACAGTGACAGTATAATAAATCTATTGAGAAAATCTACTTACGATGGCGCATATTGGCATTCTTGATTTAATTATCCTCTTTTCAGAAGGGCTGTTTGTAGGGTAAAGGTGATTCTCTGCCATTTATCTTCCTCTCCATAACCACCTAAACCAAACATAATTCTGAAGAAATAAAATAAAAAAATTTTAGGCTCTGATATTGTTCCAATTCTTCGTGTAGTCGGCATGTGCATAGAGTGACTAGAAAATACCTTTAAAGGACAGCAGCAGGAGACTGAAGATGACACAGAAGGCTTCATCTTCTACTTTACTGTAGTTTATTTATGCATTTGCTACCCATAAAAAAAAATCAAATGAAGGAAATTTTTTCCTGAAGGTAGAAATAAAAGACACTACTTCCCACCAACGAGTGGAACAAGAATCATCCACCATCAGGCTAAACCACAATTTCTTAATTATGATGATTACGTTGTCAGTAGCTGACCTAGTGAGCTGATAGCACATGAAATACAAAATGAAACTACCAGCCCAACCCTGAAGTGGGAAAAGAAAAGGAAACATTTGTTCCCTTCTCAAATGGCTTCCTTATGTTCTACAGAATCCCAAGCAATTGCAGCTGTTGAGAGAAGCTAAAGCTACTTTCACTGCTGCCACCGACACTCACAGACACCCTTAAGGAAACCCACAAGCCACACAACTTCATCACTGACGTTCTTCAAAGTTAGTTCAGGAAAGTTAGTTCCTATAACTTCAGAAGTTACAATAGAAAAACATTTTCCTCTTAAAGAATCGGACTTTCACCATACTGCTTCTCATTCCCTCTACTCTGGTGCTTTGCTGGGATTTACTCTAAATCTTCCTGTTGGCTAGAAACCACGCAGATTTAAACTGTAACTGCCAAAAAGCCCCAGATGTAGTGTATTGGACAAGCTTGGACAAAGGAAAAGGACATAGGAGAAACTTTAAAAAGTAGCTGGCAAGTTGGGATGTCCTGGAAAAGAGTAAAGAATGGACATATCTGAGGTTCCCCCCAGCATTCCTGCTGGGACAGTTCCGAGAGCTCCAGAGGCCACTTTTTGGGCTGAACATTGTGGTCAGTCAGGAAATCTGTGGGTGGCTGGGACACTACAGCAAGATAATTTGAGGCCTCTGTGTGGCAAGAGAATGATGCTGGACATGATTTTCAGCTGATGGAGTTGTGTATAAACCAAAGGCAGCACAAGGTAACAGCTGCTGCTTTCCACCCAGTTCCGTTGATCTCTGTAGTACGTAATTCTCTCAGATGACAGTAAGTACTCTATTTAATATTAATGAGGGTGAGGTACTAGTCTAATTTTTCTAAAATGTGGAGAACATCACAATAAAACTGTCTAGAATTACAGAAAATAACAGCTCTTTGTAACTGTTCCAAACTGGATACAGATGGACCACGTTAAAGCAAATTCTTCTGTTGAGGAAGTAACCCCCTAACTTGTATTTTAAGTAATTTTTTAAATGCAAAATCACCGATGCTGATGATGTAACACACTAAGTATACAAAGGTCGGTTATATCACAGTTGTGGCTGATTTCAGTTTGTTGATTTGTTTAAATGAATTAAAATGTTTGCACTGATCTTTCAAAAGAACTTGAATGGGCACCTAGAATCTTTATCAGAAGGATCTAATTAATTAAGCCTAATCCTTTCAACAATGCCCTCGTGAGCCATATTCTCCTGGAGCAATCTGATATACACAGAAGACATGTCATCCTGTCAAGAAAGTACATAAACCTACAACATGGAATTCTGAATGCTGATAACAGACTATAATTTCATATGTATTTATTTCAATTTGTGTGGGTTTTTTTGAAGAAACCATGACTCTCCTATCTCTGCCAAATTACCCAAAGAGAATATCCACACTGTATTTCTAAAAGAAACTTTGAGGTGTTTTCCCCTTTAACACCTGTTAATACAACTCTTCCATCTACTCTAGAGCTTTTAAGGTTTAGCTAAAATGAGCTAGCTAAAATACATGCTTTTTCTAGTGGAGACAAGTCTTTGGCACATTTCCCCTCAAAAAAAGAAGTCAAAGAGAACAAAGAACTAGTAAGATATATTCAGTGTATGCTGAAGTTCAGCAAATTCAGCCTCTGGCAAGCCAAGGTAAATAGAAAGCTCTTCTGCAGAGATTTTCTCATTCAGAATGCCCTACCTACAGGCAGCTCTTTCACAGCTAAGCCGAGGTTTTCTGCACAAGCTCTGCATAGTTTCAACTCTTGTGGTATAACACAGTCAAAGCAGCGATCTGAGATAATAAAGCTCCAGTCCAAGTACAGCTTTAAAATGGTAGTACTAGTAATGTTCTGGCACCATCTGATGTTTTTTGTTTTGCTTGCCTGGGTATAATGTCTAGGCAGTCACGCTTTGTTTCGTGAGTGAAACTAAAGGAGTAAACAGGCCACTAAGGTCATTTGCAGCTTGAAAAAAGAATGTTACCGAAATTAACAAGCGAGGTTTCAAGACTGAATCGTACATTAGGGAGATTAAACTGGTAACAGCACCCATAAACACACCACCAGGTGACTCTAAGGGTTATTATAATGTCAACGCTATAAATTCCACTTAGTAGCAAACTGCTAAGCAATGTGACACCCGAAATGGGAAGAGGAATTAGAAATATGGAAGTATTTCTTATTTTCTAAATTCAAACACAGAAGCTCTGCCTTTGAGCGATTCTTTTACACAAAAGGGGACAAAATGGGTAGCTTGGGTGATTTTTCTGTTAAAATTAGTTTAACTTAGTAAAAGGGTGCAATATTTTAAGACAGTAGACCTCTCTCAGCCCTACTATAAAGGAATTTTTTTTTTTTTTTTACAATAAAACCTTAAAAAGAAAAGTTTTATACTTGTTTGGAAAATTCCATAAATACTGTAAAAGATTGCATGACAAACACAAACCGTATAGTAAAAGCACTATTCCTTCTGCTGTATGATCCATCCCTAAGGAACATGAGTATCTTTTTGAGTCCTTTGAAGTTTAAAGTACAAGTTAAAGTACAAGCAAAATTAGGCACTTACATCAGAGAAGATCAGTGCCAAAGAACATGTCTTGCACCGAACAACAGATTCGCAAGTGTCCACAGCTCCTGGGGAATTCACATTTCTGGATCAGACCAGAGGGAAGCCGTGTCCCGTTTAAAAAGCCTTGCCCTTAAAAGGTTATCTCAAGCCAGGACTGGTTTTTATCCACTCTGGCCACCTAGCCCCATGAAGAAGAGACTGAGGCCCTTGGACTCCACTGGTAAGCCCAACAGGCGCCTTGGACAGGCAAACAACAGAGAGGCAAAGGGACAAACACAACAGCAAAGGAAAGGTGCCGTGGTGCCAAGGGGCTTAGGGGACAG
>JAAGNO010007988.1:0-21933 GCA_033439905.1 Ceryle rudis
TTTTTTTTATGTATGAGGGAGCAAGGCAACTTTTTCGAGCAATGGAGATTTTTATCTTGATGTATGGGGTTATGGTTCAGGCCTTCAGAGGAGAAATAATTTTCATGTAGGAGGAGCAGTAGAGTGGCATCATGTTTTCACAGTTAAATGCTTCAGGCTGTGCTGCTGTAAAAACCAAACCTGGAAATGCAGTAAGCACTTATAAATAGCTTGAAGCTGTATGTTCTACATTATACATGCTTTATGCAATCTTTGATTTCATTTCAAATATACATTTTATCTCTTAACAAGGAAATGGTAAAATCTTACTTGTTTAAAATTATAAATAGTTCCGTTAAAGTACAAATGATACATATGTGCAATGTAAACAAGGTTTTAATTAAACAAGTTCTTTCCGTACTTTTTACTTTTTATTCCTGCATTGAGCTTTTGATTATAATGGCTGTCTGAAAATACTGTTGTAGTCAAGTGATAGAAGCCAGAAATGTATATAACTAGGGCTCTCATTACTTCAGGGATGAATTACATGCTGTTTCCCTTAATGGAGGAGATCATTGTGAAATATAGGTGTAGTATAGCTCTAGCAGAGGTTTCATAGGGTGTAACGTGGTACTACATTAATGCATTGTTAGATTTTTCACAAAACAACAGAAATCAGAACACCAAATTATATGGCTTCTCCTCTTTTTCTTCTAAAATACACTGGTATGTTTTCCTATCTATGATTTAAATGCATGCCATAAAATATTCAATATCTGAAATGTTGCAAAGTCAACATTGCTTTCCGAGCCTTAGATTTTTGTTGTTGTTTTGCAACCATAATTATACACTAATTTTCCTACTTATGTTTAATAAACTCCCAGAAGCTGAAATGTATCATTTATTTTGCTACTGAATTCTTTGTGGAAAATACTAATTCCCCCTGTCTCTTGTGTGCTTCTGAAGCAGAAGGGATGATTGTATACCTCATAAAATGGTCCAGTTTACATAGTCTAAATCAGCTTAGTAAGCAGGAGTAGAAGTAGCTCTGAGAAAAATTCTTCTTAATTAAATGTTACTACAAAGACAATAGTATGTAATGCTTTATAGAAGCTTGATAATATTTTTAAGCAAATATTCTTGAGTCTGCACAAGTTTCATTTGTTTATTATTAACTGGGAACAAGTTTCAAGAAATTTCTTCTTGGAACATGTAAATTAAACAAGGACAGTTTGACTGAAGTGAGCAAATAATGTCTGCATTTTCTAATACCATGTAAAAATAATTTTACAGATTTCTCTTAGACGTCACAAACAAGATGTATATTCAGGCTCTAAAATCTCATTTCTGTATATTTCTGGGAGTATCACTGAGTAAAATTGAACACTTTCATTCATGCTCCCTCATCTCCAGTCTAGGAGATCATATAAACATGATTTATATAGAGTCACAATTTAAAACACTTGTATGTCGGCTATTACAACTAGATTGGTAATAACTTCAAAGGAATATTTCCTCAGATGCTTCCACTATTTCTACCTCACACTATTAAAGCAATAAAATTAAAAAATGGTATATACCAGTATAGGCCACCAATGTGGAAAACACTTAAAGGAATGCATTCTAATGTCAAGTTACTTAATGAATGCTGAATAAAGGGTTAACATGCAAAACAGCAGACAACTTCTTGAGCTGTCTCTGTTTTCTTTACTGAAGTGAGAGCAACTCTCTGGTATGATTTGCATCTTCTGTTTTAGACTTCATAGGCAATACGTGTAGAATAACTTCAAAGAGTTGGGTTGGTGGTGTGGGTTTTTTTGTTTGGTTGGGGGTTTTGGGGTTTTTTTGTGGGGTTTTTTTTTTGGGGGGGGAGGGTTGTATGTGTGTTTTGTGGTTTTTTGGGGGGGAAGGGTTTAAAAAAGACTGGACATGATTATATTGTGGCTTAGGTATTTGGATCCCCTGATGTTACTTTAACATTATACTCTTAAATTTCCTTCTCATATTTTTCTAAGGCCATACAGATTTCTAATCTCCTGAAAAAAAGTAGATAATAGAAATTTTTTCTAAGAGTTAGGAGCTTGTATATTTTTCCTCAATATATTGATCTAAGGACTTTGTCACAAGAAATTGAAATGTTTCCAAAGTATGCATGTAAAATGCTGAAGTGACAGTATGAAAAATTAACTTGAGCCTGACACATGATATTCTGCAGATGCCAAATGATTGTTTAGTTTTTCCAACATTGCTTTAGTAAATGATTTTCAATTTCTACCTGTAGGGCCCACCCTTGGTGCTGCCAGGATGCTTCCGTTCCAGTTGTCAATTTAACTACCAATTAGTGCCAGTTGTGATGGTGGTTTTTTCCTAAAAGTTTGTCCTTTTTGAACTTGACAAACATGTTTCCCATAGGCCAATGAAAAGCCATCGGATAGTAGTGACTTCCAAAACGACAGAACATTTTGCCTTTCAACAAGTAAAGTAAAAAAGTATATTTGTTGTGTTCAGGTCCTCATATGATATTCCTCAATTTGCCAAGGGTTTGTGTAATGAAAACCTTAAAAATAACTTTGTATTAAAATGTGAAATGCTTTGGGACTAATTCTCTTAGTGTCTGCAAACTTCCAGTAGGAGCTCTGGAGCTGAAGTGGGTGTTACATCATGAATAAAATTACAACTGAAAAAGTTTGGCTTTTTAGCTGGTAAACAGCTCTGCATTTTTAGGATGCAATAAATACACATTCACAGTAATCACGGGAAAAATAAGTTGGCATGTGAAAGTAATGGGAAAGTGTAAATCTTGTTCCTTTAAAGTTGTGTTTTGAAAGTTGCTTCTTTTCCTATTCTAGTAAAGTGAAAGAAGAAAAAGGAAGGCATAACGTGTTTTGCAACAGACCAAGGATTTCATAGCTGAGGGTCTTTTGTTTGAGGTTTTTTGTTTGGTTGGTTGGTTTTGTTTTTTTTTTTTTTTTTGTGGGGTGTTTGTTTGTTTTTTGTTTGTTTTGTTTGCCAAAACCAGGCATGTTGATGCTGTGCAATTTAATCTGTATGTGAAGCAGTCAACTTGATTACAGAAAAAATTTAATATGTATTTTAGGCAGTAACTATTAAAGGTAGCTAAATTAAAGGTAACTATTATTTGAAAGCAATGTGTGGGGCATGTGGCATTGAAAATAGATGTAGATAATTTTCATAAAGATATTTAAGCAAATATGGATCTGAGTAGCCTCTTTGTCATCTCTGGGGAACAACTGTGGTGATACAGATTAATAAATAAATTTCTTTTTTCTTAACTCTCTATTAGTGTAAAGATTCCCCGATTCCCCTTCCATAATTTCTTTCAAAGCCTTCATTTTACAGCAGTCATGCCAGCAGCTAAGAAAAAGTGTTGCTCTCCCTGTAGACTATCAATGACATTCCCAAATTAACCAGAGGATTCATTAGGAGTAACGTAAGAAATCCCTTTTCTTGTTTGATGGTCTAAGCTCATCAACTCTTACACACCCAGCCCTTCGTGAATAGAAGCAAAGCTGAGAGTCTGTGTTTCAACTGGATGTGCTGCACGTTGCTGTTAGGTCACCTCAGTGAGGGGGAATGTAGTAAAATAAAAGACTGGCTGGAGGCAAGGAGCCCAGTTGTAAGTAGAACCAGCAAAAGATATTTCTTAGCAGTTCAGAGTGTCCTAGTCATCTGCTGGTTTAAATCCAGAAAACATATTGTATAATTTTCTTTTCCCTTGCTGAGAAAACTGCTTACATGCAATAGGGTATTCTTACCATGCGAGAAATGGCGAATTTTAGTATACGTAGAACTGGCAGTGGGCATCCAGACATGAAGTACATAGAGAATAGTGGTATTGAACCAAACCATAGCTCTTGAAGCACATTATTTCTAAGGTCGTAAAGCTAAAATCATCGTTCAGAGCTATAACATGTTACACAACCAAACTATGAAACCAGGAAAAAAATCACCTTTTTTTTTTTTTAATTAATTTAGGATAATATGCAGCATAATTGATGCAACATGATCCTGTAGACTAAAACATGATGCAAAAGGCTCAGAATGTGGTATTACTTAATTCAAATAGCTTATTAAAGACCTACCATATCTTTAAAGAATAAGTTTTCTATATACAATTGCTGATATACTTGCTATTCCCTTTTCAGTCTTTTTTTTTCTTTTTTGTCTGTTTTGCAGAAACCTGCTCTCTAATATGCAGTCTAAAGTATTTAATGTAGACCATTGGCACACTTTGCAGTTCTTATTGTTGCCTTGTCGTACAGACAAGAAAATAAAATGTGTAGAGTCAAAATGTTTGTGTTTGTTCCTTTATGTGAAATCACCTGAAACAAGACTTAATACCAACACAATATCTCAGATTTGTTAGTTTATTTCTAATTAATATGTCTTGATTATTTTGTTGCATATCCCACATGATTGTTTGAATATTTGATTAACTGAGAGCAGGTGCTGGTCTAAATATACAAGGACTTTTAGTTTTTATTGAGTTTTCATCTGAATAAACAGAAATTACTTAAATCATTTAAAGTATATACCAGGATTTTACTTGACACAAAAATATTTACAGAACTAATTGAGAACTAATCCCTGGGCTTCTTTAAGGGAATCTTAGTGTGGACTGGTTTCTTGTGTGAATTTTAAAAACATTGTATATACCCTCAGCATACATGGAGGGCATTTTTATAAATGGAACTACAGCAAATGAGGAATGGCATTCTAAGTAGGAGTACATGTGAAAGCTGTTAATACTACCGCTTGTATTATTAAGCTTTAACTAAAATTTGTATTTGCTTTATTGAGTAGGAGACAATTCCTGCCTCAGAGCTGTTACTGTCTAAATAGGATATGCAGACTGTAGCTGAGGAAGCAAATATAAATATGGAAAGATGGTATGGTCAGAGAAGTAATTCTGAATGTCCACAATAATGTCTCAAGTCCATGGCATTGCCAGAGGACAAGTTTTCTGATTCTCTGTTAATTTCCATAGATAGTGCTGTCACTCATTAGCCAGTAACGTTATCACAGGGTGAAAAGACCGAATATTATCAGGAAGTCTAAGAAACTATGTGATTACTTTTCATCTGTGTGGGACATACTGTAAGAGATGTGTCCTATTAAATTTATTAGTAACTTAAATGTCATACAATAAGAAATATAGGTACACTTAAATATATTGAACATAAGGCTTCTTGACACGGTGGAGTTACTGTACCTCAAAGATAAGAAAGGAAAGGACAAACACTCTAAATTGCTAGGGGGAAACAGGCTTCTCATTCTGTATACAAGGCAACTGCACTGATCATCCCCTTAAGTAATCATTTTGCAATTAATCTAAATTCTGTCACTTCAGAAGACCACCTGCAAGTTACTGCAAATTACCAATAAGCAAAGGAATGCTAGGAAGTGAATTGCATATATGTGTAAATAAATATTTGGATTTTTAAGGGAACTTTTTGTGAGTGTCTCTATCTATGCGTTCTGCACAAATACTCTCATAGGCAATTCTTTCTATGGGACAGAGTCTAATGGGTAATGCAAAAATTTACTCTATTAGTCAGGCTGGAGGCCTGCTCTGAGACATAGGTTGGCTGCAGTGCTTTGAAGGTGTTGTGAAATGTATGCTTCATACTTGTCAAGTGAAAAAAAAAAAACCAACCATAGTATAACTATTTATTCCAACTGACATCTCCTATGCAGAATCAGGAATACATTTGTAAGTTCTGCAAATCACAGAAAGACTGGAAAGTATAAGACATACTTTCCCCACTCTAAAACTAGCAAATGTGGCTCCATTTTGTCTCCAGGCTCAGTTTCCAAGAGTGGTTTCTTTGTGAGAGGAAAGCTCTGATGTCACATCAGGAAGGCAGGTTGTCAGCTTGAAAGAATAAAAACTGACTCATCTGACGGTCTACTTTGTGTTTACTTCTGAGAACCTGCTCAGCACAGGAGGATATAGGCTAGTGTGGGACAAAGTAGCTGTACTCAGGAGTCTCTTTTCTTGGTTACCTTCCTACTGTAATAACCATGATACAGTCTTAAGGCACTCATGCATTTCATTGTACCCATGAGACACTATCCAGAGGAATCTCTTAGGATCATTTGTGCAAGAATTCTCAGGAAGACCAATAGTCCAGTAATAGTTAATCCTTAATTTATTCTTGGTCACTTAATTCATAAATCACTTGTCATTATTATGCTCCATGATATGTTCTGTTACAGACCTTGAATTTCTGTTTTGTGAAGCTGTATGCTTTACAGTACTGCTTTTAGTTGACCCTTGTAATGTTCCTATTCTTTGTAATTTTTTTAGAAATACTGTTAACCTTTTCTGTAGTGACTGTACCGTCACACTTGATGCAGCAGTATTGTGAGCATAAACTGGGGGGAAAAAAAAAGCATCAAAAGTAATTTTGCATGGTGTACCAAGTAGTGCTTTGCAGCTGGAAAAGAGCTACAGATAGTCACAAATCCTTTTTTAATAATCTCCCCTATTGATCACACCTGTATTGAAATACTGTATGTAGAAGCTCAAATAATCTTTGCTATGGCTTCTCAGAAATAATTGAGTTATTTATTTCACTGGAGAGTCAAAAAGTGAGAGACATACTTTGATTTCTAACAGTCAGAGTCTTTTGTCATTCTATACCTTACCAACGTAACATTAGTCTGGATTTTTTCCGAAGTGCATCTTGCTCATTAGGAATGTGTGACAGAAAAGAATTCAAAAGAAGAAACATCCTATATATTTCTAAATCTCTATTTTCAGTTGCCAATATGAAAAACTTCTTGATAATAAGCTTGTTATGCAAGGCACAAAGTGTTTTGTGTGTTAACTAAAAGCTGATATGGTTTCATTTATAGGAATTAATGATGGGCCATGTAAGTAGGAAAGATATTCTTGTATATAACATATCGCAGCAAAACCGTGGAAAGGTTAGTCCTTGGTACTGTTCTGACTTTTTATTACAAAGAGCAGGAGGAACAGTCAATAAACACTTATTAATGTTTTTTTGCTCTCCTTTATCGTAGCTTTAGGTACATTAGGCTCTCAGTAATTATCTCATTTGTAATCCTCTATAACAAGTAATATTTTCTCCATCTTGTGAAGCATAATTGGAAAATATTTTCTTTGGATGTACACTGTTTCTATTCCCTCTTTAATATAACTTTACCCAAGAGTATCTTGTCTACAAAAATGAGCAAGCATAATTTTATACAGGTAATCAAATCTCTCAAATGTTGGCACATTTTCCTTTATCTCCATGGGACCAAAAGCTAACCTTCAAATAGACCTAAGCATTAAAAGAGAGAATTTCAGCACTCAATTAGAACTCAAATAAGCTTGTACAAGGCAACTTGAACAGAAGTGCTATTTTGAGTTATCAGTACTGTATTTCTAGTACAGTGTATTCTATTTGATTAATATGAAACTGCAAGGGAATATATATATTAATCTAGGTATATATGTTTTGGTGTGTGTATATATGGATATGTCAAATATATTATTTTTAAAATAGCTTATAACAGGAGTTTGCCGCCTTTCTAAATAATTTTATTTTTTTCCCACTTAGGACTCAAGACCCACATCTTGATACAGGTTTTATCTTATTAAACAAAGTATTTTCAAAATGGGCAAGTTGGTTCTAGTTTAAGAGTTTGGCTTGACACTAGTTGCATATTTAAATACAATAGTAGGATTATGTTGATAATTAAGAATTTTGTGAGGTCAATATGCTTTTTCTCCAAGACCAAATTTTGTATTTTTCTAAATTCTATTTTCAGTTAGCTAGATTATTCCATGGCTATCATATGTAAAGCTTGGTAAATTGAGGTCTGAATTTTATTTTTTTTTATATTCTTGGGCCAAAACTTTTCTTTTTTGCACTGCCATGAAATTATCCACAGAGTTCTTCTAATACCTGAGTTCTAAGATCTGCTTAGTGAGTTATTTGTTAATCATTGTCTTAATTTACTGAGAAAACGTTAAAAATGGGCTATTCAGTAAATTGGCTTTTTAAAGTGTGATTTAAAAAAAAAAAAAAAAAAAATGAATGAACACAAGCCATCAGTACATAAGTTTTAGTTTTAACCTGAGTTAAAACAGTCCTGTGTTAGACTCATAGCTCAGATGAGTATTTATTCTGCAGAAGAGAGTGGGCCTTCATTCAAGGGGTCCTGATAATCCAGACTGGGTGTATTCTTAATGTTCTTCCCTTTGCATAAGAAATTAAACATCAATGAGCAAAATAAAGAATAGGTGTAAAAATAAATGGTATAACCTAAGGGAAGGAAATAAATAGGGATGAAACCTGCTGTTCAGTATTCTGGTCTTGGGGAGGTGGATTTTCACGTACCTGCCTAACTACGTAAGTAAAATATGGGATGAGGAAATTGTCAGCATGTTTCCTATGTTCTCTGAAAGTTAGCTACATGATTCTATAAATCAGGTCCTCTGTGAGAGGGTGTGTCTATTTTTACATCCAAGAGATGTGGAAGGCTGAAATATATGCAAACTGATAGCTGTCAGCTTTTGCACAAACCTGGAAAAAAGACATTTAATTGTTTCTGTGCTAGAGAGACAGTTTAGATATAGTTGCCAAAAGCTGCTGTAGATTTCTAAGTCTCTCTGTGTATGTAAGAAGCCATCTGCTAATGTCCATATTAATGCTAGAAAATAACCTGAAATGGAACTGGTAGCTTATTAACCTGAGAGTTGCTTAGGAAATAAAGTTTTGTAATTCTCTAATGATACTTCATCTTTGTAGGTGAGATATATATATATAGCTGCTTTTAATATTATTCAGTGTTTCTGTTGCTTTTGTGAACCATACATATACCTGGAGCAGGTCTGTAAATCAGCCCTTGAAGGTAAAGGAATGCATATTTGTATGTTTTGTTAAATCTAATGGCTGGATAATGTATTCAGTTGTGAAAAAAACCCCACAATTTAAAAATAATGACAAATCAGCATTAGAGACACTCTAAAGACCACAGCAGGTAAGTCAAAGGTGTGGCATGCTCACTTACATGTGCCAGAACATGTGCCATGTCATTTTTCTGAAGAGCTTCTCCATGAACTTGTACAAGCATATTGTATTATTTGCTGATATAGAAATGGTACAATACATCTTTTCCAGATGTATTGTGCTCCAGTCCTACTGAAATGAACTTCCACAAACTACACTGTGTTTGACATTTTTGTTGTATTTGGATCTTTTTGTCCTGTAAGACAGTGTACTTTGCACATGTTATTCATTACTCGTGGGGTCATCTTCAAAAGGTTCAAGAACTTAAGATGCACTACTTCTGCTATGAGAATATGCAACCTTTTTTCCTCATACTTATTTTTCTCCCTCTCTATATTTCTTTATGTTGATAAGGAAACTGAAGTCTGCAAAATGTAAAAATAAAATCCTTTACTATTTACTTCCAATTTGTCCAAGTACAGCATATCTATGATGACCCCATGTTCAATTACTATCATTAGGACTGATTAGGGAGTGGCAAGAAAGGATTGTGTGAATAGCAGAAAGGAAGATTTCAAATTAATTAATTTTTCATATTACTGAAATATAGTTTCAGAAGATTGTCCTGGTGTTGTTACTTAAGTTATTAATCAACCTCACAAATTTATGAAACTTTTACTGTTGGAAATAGGGATTTCTGAAAAATAGTTTCTTTCTCAACTTAAGAAAATAATATTTGAGATGAATAGAGGCTATATGCTGTTTTATTTATTTTTATTGAAAATGTCCATTGTTCTTGAAATGCTCTTTGGGTTCAGTGAAACACTTGCATTACAATACACATTCTATTGCAAAGTACTTTTATATAGCCATGCAGGTCTGTAGCAGGAAATTTGCTCCTTCTCTTTCTCTTAATTTGTTACACTGAGCTTGTGTGGTATAAAAATGTGATGCAATTCACTGAAAAACTGTGAATATATACTCAGAAATATGCAGCTGTACATACCATGAGATGAGAGTCACTCTTAGTATCTATATTGGTTTTTCAAGGAGCAATAAAGGAAAAACTGTAATAATAATGCAACACTTGTGACTGGCAAACACCCTCCTGCAGATCAGAACTAGAATATGAATGATACCATAGGGGGCCGGCCCATTTCTGATGAAAACAGTTTTTAACAGCATGAATTTATGAATCTACTCAGTGCAAATGAGAGCTTATTATGCTGAGAGTCCAAAAATGATGCTTCATTTATTAAATTAATACAAAAATTGTATTCAGATATGGTTGGAGAGTTTTGTTAGATGTTCCTGAATGTCAGAGATGAGGCTGAAACTATTGACTTAGGTTGTGGGAGGTAATAATGAAAAACAAGACAAGTTGCCAAAACCTTCTCATTCTTTGCTTGATTGAAATCAATGTGTATTTGGAACAGCACCTGTCACATTTTTCCAATCTGTGCACTAGAGAAAATGATACTTGTCCATTTTGAAAATATTGGGTTTGTTTAATAAAAGCTTTTCATAATTATTTTGCCCTAGAAAAAGGTTTTGCCCTTTTAAGACCATTCCTCCACAACATGAGTTAGCTACATCTAACTAATTAGATGCAAGATTGGAAGCAGTGGTATCTACTGTAGTAGAATCTGAAGTAACCTCAAGTTTACATTGATATGGTAGAAATCCTAACATAAAATTCAGGCAAATTTGATACCTAGTCACACACAGCTCTAAGGCTTATTGCCAGATTTTGATATCTAGTCTGCCAGTTGTATTGTGCACTGCCCAGCTCATTCAAATCATATGCCTTGAGCAAACAATCAGCAAAGTGTGTTAAAAGCTCTAAAAAGTACCACATTAGCCATAAGTCAACCAGCTGCATGTACTGCCCTATTCATTTCGCTAAAAGATTACCCCTTCAAAACTGCTTTTTGTCTACTTTCTTCTAAAAATGTGGCTTGAATATAATCTGTGCATCTGCAGTTAGGTTTACAGCAACAATTTCATACTATCTGCAAAATATTATTGAAATTCTGTTTCTGCTGTGAAAGTTTCCCTAGAGACAGAGTCCATTACAAGTTTTTCTGTAGCTCAGAAGGAAGTAGTTCATTCATGGAGCACCCTAAAGCACATACTTACTCTTCATACTCTTAAAAAGGTCTTGGTCAGAGTAGAATATATATTCTTGTGCCATGAACAAAATGAAAAATGTAGGCATTATTTTTCCTCCTCTGGTTGGATTTGGCTGATACTTACCCTGTTGAGTCACTATGATATAGCTAATTGCAAGAACAAGTCAAGATTTCACTGGCAATAATAAACATGTAAATTGTATATGCGTATGACTTCTTACATGAAGTATTGTTTTGTCTCTATACTTCTATGTATTTTTTTCCATGTGTCCTGATTAAACTGGATTATCTGGTATTTACAGTTATGTAGCTATGGATCATTATTATCTGCATGTTAAAATAAAGAGTGAATATGAAAATAAGGAGATAGCATTGCCATTGTGACCATTAGCAAATCATACTTTCTTAGCTATAATCATATTTCAGAATCCAGAATAGGAATTTTAGATTCAATTTTGTAAGACTTAAAAAGAAAGAACAATGCATGTTAATAAAAATGTTAGCTGTATCTCTGAGCTAGAATGAAACATTTTGCTCCAAGCAATCTTAGCTATAATAAAAAAGGGTAGCAAGTATATTGTGAATGAAATATTTTCATTGCTGCTTCTTACCTACAGAGTCGTCATCTTTTATCCTCTGAAATATATTATCAAGGGAAACTGATGTTGCAGCTGATAAACCAGAACAGTAGAGCAGCCTACTGGGGTTAGTTGTCTGTCCACAGTGCTTAAGGTTAGGACAAATGAAGTGTAATTAGGCAAGTAAATTTAATCTACTTTCTATCAGTCAAACCAAAATTGTACCATTATAAATATTGCTCTACAATGTTAGAAATAAGAAGCTTTAAATATTAGGGTAGTAGAAAACCTGAAAGACTTTTATTGTTTTATTTATCTGTTGACTTGTGCAATTTCTCACAACAAATTTCTCAAAAAAAAAACCCAAAACCAAACCCAAACAAAAACCAGAACACAGTTCCATTTAGGAGTGCTTAGAGTGTATGCAACAGATGTAATATACCATTGTTTATCTTTTGTTGTTGTTCATCTCATCCTATCAAAGACCTGTAAAGATCTTATGATATAGTTTGACTCAGCTTCCAGTTTCCTTTTACATTCTATTCCTGACAATTGAAGATGGAATATATGTTGAATTAGTGCAAGATATCTCCCTGTTCTACATAGCTAAAAAGTACTAAAGTTCCTTCTCATTTGTGCAGTAGTGGTTCACTTCAAAGCTGGGGAAGTGGCACCCTGTGAAAGTATTCCTCCAGTGTTAAACTGATTCGACACTGGATGAGAGTCAACAGGCTCTAAACTTGCTTTTAAAAACCTGAATCTGGAAAGCTTTTTGGAGTATACATCTGTATTTCTAATTTGCACCTTGAAGGATGAAATTGACTGGAGAGTTGGTGAGAATGAATAAATTGATTCACAGTGGGTTGACAACTCCCTGTGTCTCACTTTCTGTGAAACATCTGTGGGTGATGCCACCACAAAATTTGACTGCTGGCTTGCAAGCTGGTCTACTAGCAATACATGATTAAAAACCTGTTACTCAGATATATGCAACTGAATTTATGGCACTGTTTTCCAGATTACTTTGTGTAACTTTGGTGATAAGGGGACTGGAGCAGAGCAAGGAAAGACCTGTTTCTTCATGAAATGTCATCTCTGCTTTGCTGACTTTCATAGATGTGCAAGTGAAACTATGCAGCAGAAAATCAAGCCCAGAACTGAAAGCAATAATTTATTTAGAAAATATTTTCTTTCTGAAAAGTAATTTTCTTGTGATTGTATTATTTTTTTTTACATCTTAAGAGAGAAATATAATGAAGATGACTAAGTTTTAGCAAATATTATAGGGTGAAATTTCTAGCAACCAAATCATTAGATGCATTAATTTGTAAAAATCAGTGGTGAAGATGACAAGTTATATAGATCACAATTCTTCTCTTCTTGTCATGAGGAGTAGTAATTTATTATTTGAGTAGTCACGCAACGCAGCACAGAATTTAGATTCCTCAGGAAAAAGTTTCACCATGTTTATGAATTCACTTGTATTTTATAATTATAAAATTATGAAATCAGAAATCATCAATTTCTAAAATGCAGTGCATGTACACAGAATACAGCTATTCTATAAAATAAGTAGACCTGTGAATCAAATGCTTTTATACATCATATATTAATTAAGGATTTTTCCTGATTTGTTTCTATTATAGACAGAGGGTACTCACCTTCATGTCACTTTAGTCTATGATGAAGGTGGAGAATTTACTTGGAAGGGATCCTTTTGCTGAGCACACTTAATAAGTAGAATTGTACTTTTTGGCTTTCTTTCATCCTGAGAATGATGGCAGTCTACACTTGGTTGTGAAGAATGAATGAAATAAATATATTAAATTCTTAGCTACTATCTTTTTAGAAAGGAAAACATAGAATTATGTAATTATATAATGTTGGCATTTAAATTTATTCAGCCCTTGTAGAATCTGCCCAAGGCTTTCTTTTTTGTTCCCCAAACAGACATTATTGTAGCATTTTTATAAGGAACAATTTGCTGTATCACAGCTGGCCATCAGTGGGGCATTGTAGGCTTCATTCTATAGATGGTCGTCAGTGAGGAATTGTCTGTTTCATTCATAGCTGAACAGCGTCAGGGCACATACTTACTAACAAAAACAATGAGAAAGATTTTGTGTACATGTTTATTTCTGTGTGAGCACACACTGTAAGTTTATTTTTTCAGGCTAAAGGGAAGGACTATTAACAACAAACTCTAGAACCTCTGATTTTATGATTAGAAATCAACTGGGCAAAGCTTAGTTTTGCATATGTAGCATCTTCCCATGACTCTATCCTAGAATGGTTTTCTTGAAATGATTTTCTTAACAATGTTACTTAATAATGAAACTATTTGGAAAATCAGTTTGAAGTGCTAAATTACCTGTATGCTTTTGGTAGCCACATAGAAAAAAGTTTAACCAATGTGGAATTACCTGATTTTTTTTTTTTTATTTTGGAGGTTACATTTTAATCTCATTGTATATTTGTTTTAATTAAAAGCTGTCATAAAACTTGTTGTCACTGCAGAGTTGCATTGACTGGCAAGGGCACAGCAAGGCCAATTACATCTGGAGTTTATATTGTTCATTTGTGTCCACAAGGAAGTTAAAATGCATCTGGACAATGTTACACCAGACAGATTGCTAAAAGACATTTACTCAACTGATTTGGCCACCATGAGCCAGTATTGGGGTATGGATTCATTTCTGTACTTATAGCCTTGCTATTTGAGAATCCTCAGGTGGCATAGATATTAGCATTTCATATTCCACTTGTTCTCTGTGTTGTGCACAGAGAGCTTTTTAGCTCACTAAAAAGAAATTGTCTGACTAGTGTATTTAATTCCAATGACCTTCACATTGGGGGAAGGGGTGGTTCGGAAGGGAATGCAACAGCCTTTTTTCCTGGAGAGTAAACCATAATATGTAGTAACCCACATTCCATATTTCATCTGAGTTCCTAGTATAGAGAGGACTGAATGCAGGGTAATGCCACTGTTGCTCTTTTTCCTTGATGAACAGTGCTTGATCTTAGCCAAATAAAAACTTAACAATGTAATGTATAAAATACATTGGTCTTCTGTTCTGGTTAATTTTATGTTGGGAATGGAAAGCTCTTCTGATGTTAAAGGGGAAATTTCTAATAAATAACTCAGTAAAATTGGTTGGGATTTTAAATTCACGATAATAGACTTATTTTGGTGCTAACAACTTATATTCTGGGGGAGCAGTAACCAAGAAATAATCTTCTGGGTTTTTTTCTTTTTGTCTGAGATCTCATTATCTGTGCAAGCTTATTATTTACTACCCCCCAGTAATACTGTTTTAAAATGTGCAATATCAGATTTGTAGTATGAGAGGGGTGAATTGAATTGGATCTAAGTAACTGCAGATGTGTCTGGTTTCATCTTTACCAGCTTATATAAGCTTTTGCACTTAAAGGCTTCTGTCATTTCAAAGAACAGACATTGCTTCGTTGAACAGAGTTAAGCTATGTTTGCACTTCCTAGCCTTTCAAAAATAATGCTAACTTAATTCAAATGCACATACTACCGAACTCGATGTAGTTTAGATATGCATCAAATAAAAATTACTTTCCATTTTTATAATACAAGGAGGCACCAAAAAATATAGAAATATATCAAAGCTCTTGAAGTTTAATTTTAGTTTTCTCAAAAATGCTTTTTCTTTCTGTGTGAACAAATATAGTTTGAGTTCTTCCTCCATTCCTTTGCTTAAGATAAAGAAGACACTAAAATATAAATCAAAATTTAGCTTCAAAGTGCAGCTTTGTCAATACAGGCATTTGGGGAGATTCTTAGAACATTAGAATATTTATAACATTGGATTTCTGTTCAGCATAGGGATAGACAAAAATTTGCTACTATGTAGCATAATGAGCTATCTAAGTGTATTTCTGCATTTGAAATAATAGGAGAGCATCCTAGTGCAGCATAGATAAAACTGTCTTTTTTTGACCTTGGGTTTTGTTTTTTCTCCATTTTTAGTAGTTTGTATTTACTTCAGCAGGACATCATACCACATTCAGGGGACAGTTGGTATCCTTTCTTTTGATTGCAGTTTTTGAAAGGGCAAAAATATGGACTGCATGACAAATAATAATTTCAAAAACAGCCTCAAAAATTAGGCCTAGATATTTCCAAAACCCAAAGCAAACTCTGCCTAATTCATTTGTTAGTAAAATATATTGAAAGCAGTAACAGCCAGGGCTGAGTACATGAATTTTTGGGTTTGCATATCAAAACTTGTATTCCAAAATCCTTTGGTTAAGTTAGGATCTGTGAAAGATAAGAAGGAAGAAATGATTAGGAAGAGACTGTAGAAGAAATAAGAAGATATCCAATCTAATAATATTTTTTCCTTTCCCAATGGCTTCCAGGCACACTTACAAATTGATCTTTTGCCTTAGCTTAAGTTTATCAGGCTCCTCTATGGTATATTTGGTATTTATGAAAACTTGAATTTCCTCGTAATGATGTCCTATATTAGATGAGAGTACGTTTTGAAAATATAATTTTCTGATGCCTGGCAAAAATAAGCAATTGGATCCCCTGTAGTGCTTGTGGACTCAGCCTGGGCTGATGACAGCAGAGGAAAGAGACTAAATCCAGAGAACTGTCTGTAGTGCCTTACAGATGAATCAGATGGCACCAGTGGTGATTGTGTCTAAAGGATCATTCATCTAGTAGGGCCCTTGCTATCTTTTCCTTTGGTGCACATGGTTTACACATTCTAGTCAGCAGAGTACTCAGCAGAGATTTTAGATGGGTATTGGTTAAAGCAGCAAGATATTCCTTTATGCACAGTAGCCCAAATAATTTAAAGAAATGACACACGCTGGGGTGGGGGGGACCAGGAGAAAGAACAACTGAGAGAGTGAACATCTGAGGCTTTGACACTGTGACATGACCCTGTCACTCCCCTGTTTCTGAATATTATAAGTTTTGCCAGTGGCAGGAGTCGATTTTGTCTGTCCATTTTGAAAGTAGATTTCTGCAGTGCCTTGTGCTTCTTTTGCTCTTTTGTACCAGGAGAACATGTGATTAATGGAGATTGTTTACTGAGTGGAAATAGTTGTCTTCACAGGTGAGATTTCCCTGCATTGATTTTGGATTTCTGAGTAACTGGCGGGGAATTCTGAGTAACCGGAAGGGAATTCTGTCACTGGGAATGAGAGGAAACTAATTTAGGAGAACATAGTATGTGACTTTATAATTTTGTGATATAGTTCAATGACTTTCCTTACAAACCACAAAAAAATGTTTAAATAATTTAAAGATGTTTCTAAATCCTACACAAGTTAAGAAGTGCTCTCAATAGGTACTATAAATGTGGATTTTACTCCAGACTTAACTTGTCCTGCTGTGAGTCCTTCTTCAGATTGTGCAGGGAGCTGCCAAGTCACAGATCTGATGTGCTTTATCACAGAGGCACAATACTTAATTTTGTTTGTTAAGATATACTAATCAGAGATATCTTCATCTGTATATTTGTACAACACAATCTAAGATCCGATTTTAGAGATACTAATATGTACTAGATGAACGATTACAATGTTTGCTTAGCTTCTGTTAATTTGAGGTCTTTAAAGCATTCATTAAAATGAGTGTTAGCTGTCCACCCTTGAGTGGAATGCCAATTCTTGTTTATAACATTATGAAGTTAAAAAGAATGTCCAATAATTGTCTCTATCAGCCTTATTTACATTATTTCTTCATAGTAATTACATGAACAGTAAGGATTCTGTACCTAAGAGCAAAATATATGTTGATCTGTATATGCTGAAATATAATCACAACAAATACATTTTAATTATGCTTGTGATGATGCGGAAGTAAAGGTGAAAGGCAGAAAGCTGTTCTTATATCTACAGAATGAGTCATAGTATAAAAAACATCGAACACATTAAAATAAAGCTGGTTCTAATAAGGAAAATAATTATATTATAAACAAAGGGAACGTTTTTTAAAAATTTTTGTTGGAAGTAAAGGTTTAATTAAAGGATTTGTGTAGGCAGCAGGATTCGTTTTGCTTTTAAGCAAATAAGAATTTGATTCTACTAGAACTTGAGTGCTTCTTTGGAAGTAAGTAACAGATTTTCAGTTCAGGAGTAGTTTTGAAAAGTTGGGAAGAAAAGGTACTTTTGTGTCTCTCCAAATACAAATTTTTGGAGCATTAAAAATGTTTTGGCCTTGGAATAATATTTTTACTATATGAAAAAGAAAACTCTAATATGGTAACAAATGAAATTAATCCAAAAAGAAACATTTTGGTTCTATTTTGAACATACTAAAAAATTAAATATTTTACATTCAAGATTTTTTTATGCCTATATATGTATTAATTTAAATTTTTTTAAAGTAACATTAAAGTATTCTGGTCAGGAAATGTTCAGAAAAAATACTGCACTGATCTTTCCCCGAATCTGTACTTGTTTCCTGAATCAACTTTTCAGGAATATGTTGGTGAATGGTTTAAGTCAGTGTCACTGAATCATTATTCTTGTCCAAAAAAATACAATTAAAAAAATATGAAGCTGACAGTGTAAGGCTGGTATTTTGGGTATGTCTTCTTAGTGGTCTCAAGCAGCTGTCCTTAGGACCTGCAGCTACTTGGTTGTGAATACTGGGCCTCTTAATTTCTGTGAATCTGTTTCTCTGTGAGCAGAATGGGAAGAAAAATGGATTTTTACTTTGCAGTGGGGTGGTGATGCTCATTCAGTTACTGTGGTAATACATTCAGATTGCAGAGTAATGTACATTGTGTCCATGTATTAATATTTAGATGACAATAATGTTACCTTGATTGCAGGGAGACAAAAGTCTGTCTCTGGTTTGTGCAGAGCTCTGGGTGAATTGCTGATATTCAGGATGAGTGATTGCTCTCAGCGTTACACCCCAGGGCTGAATGACATGGCCAGTTTGATGATGACTCTCTTTGCTTGGGCTATCAATATAAAATGTCACTTCTGGAAGAGAATCAGAACAGAAAAGAGTTTTAGCCACAGGGGAGTGAGAAGAAATGAGCTTGGCAGTAAGATTCCAGGCAGAATAAATAAAGTTTGGAAGTATTCTTAACAAAAAAAATATATACTTGCTATTGAATATAATGAGACCTGAATCAGGTATTACTTCTGGAAAAAAACCAAACAAAATACAACAGCCAAAACTCAGAGGCTTTCTATTAATCTTATATTCTGTATCCATTCATTTAGCTACCATCTGCAGTCAGAGCAGCTGTTGAAATCTTTGAAAACAACCTGTGCCCCATGGTTTGGGAATGCAGTTCCTTATATTCTCTTTGGTTTTCACTAGCTACTGTTCTAATTTTTTCTTATGCAAATTTCTTGGAAGACCTTCTTCCCATCAAGCAGCTTCCCCACCCATTTGATAGTGAGGGACTGCTTCTCTCCATTGTTTCTCCACACAGGCTTAAAAATTCAGTTATTGTTGCATCTATTGTAGACAAGAGCAGGAAAAGGAAAGAAAAAGTATTTATCAAGTGTAGAACTCTCCAGGTAACTCTTTAAGTGGATATTATCACAAGTGTACATAGGTTATTGTTTTGGGTTTTTTTTTTCCTTTTTGCTTTAGGTATTTGTAAGGCTGTCATTTGTCTTTTATAACAAAAAAAAACCAAAACCCAAACCCAACAAATAAACAACCTAATGATGCAATCAATAAACTGATATATGGAAGTTAAATATTCTCAGCTTCTTTTTCTGTGGCAAGATTTAAATTGTCTAACATTCATGTAACTTTTTTCTATGTGGGTTTTTTTTTTTTTTAGGAGCCATATGCTTGGTATTTACTTCCTTTTGTTTCTTCCTGCATTCCTGTTTGTTTACTCTGGATATTTCTTGGTTGTTTTCATCCACCAAACTGGCTGATGTTTCATTTTTGACTTGCACTACGACTATCCCTTTGGAACTATATCTTGGCAGATAGAAGAAAGCTGAAATATGAGGAATTTGCTTCACATGTGATAATGTAGTATGCTTTAGATGGAGACTTTTTACAGTATTTTCATGTTGTCTCCATTATGTATCACCTAATCTGCATAACCTCGTTTCTTTTTATTGGTAAAGGACAGATGTCAGACTTTGAAATAATTAAATCTTATATTGAAGTTCTATACACTATGTATAATACAACTTCACTACTATTTTCCTTTCTGTCCTACAAATATACATTCTGTCCAGTTCTAGAAAATGGTTAGAAACAATGTAGTATTCATCTAAACTGTTAGAGTTGGACTGAGTACAGACTTGACCATAATGACGAACAGCATACAAAGGATTAAAGTTATAGGTCAGCTGTTAGAAATCCATGGTATTCATTGATCAAGAAGTGGGACCGAATCTTTAAATGGTGCTTTCTATCAATATTTATGCATACTACAATATTCCTCAATGTGACTCATCTGTAAGGGACTGTTCATGACCTATTCATAAAAATTGACAACATAAGAATTTTTCAGTCTTTCTGGATTCTTTCACAGACTTGGAATTGTTCTTTAAGCCTGCATATCAATAATATATGAAACAAAAGCAGAATATATAGCTTTCACAGACACTCTGCTTTTCTTATGAATTTCTATCTTATTACAGGAAATGTAAGTGTTGCAGTCCCCCAGAATTGCTGTGTGTTTTTTCTTGGTCAGGTTGAGATTGCTTGGGTTTTGTGCTAGTTAGAAGGGCAAGTTTATATTCAGGCTAATTATTTTTTCTTGAAAGTAATACTGTTCTACCACTATGTCATACTTTCTCATAGCATATACAGAAAAAGGAGATTGGAGTTCCCAAGAGGTTTCCCTGTTTAGCCACCTTGCTAACTTTGATGCTGTATAATCAGAAGCAGTTATGTACCAGACTGGAGAAAATGATGGCTCTAAGCATTCTTGTCCTGTGGGCTTCTGTCTTTTTCTGAGAAAGCTACCTACTAGCAGAGTTGGCACAGCTAGGACAGGGAACTATGGTCCAGATGATTAAACATATACAAAATCAGAAACCAGTTGTGGTCAGTGTGAGATATTTAATATGGCTTTGAATTTTCAGTATGGGTGGCAAAAAAGTATGGTTTAATCTTGTCATGATTATGATTTTTGACTGGCCATGATCTCAATTTGCATCAAGAAAGTTAATATTTGATAAGTCAAGATGTGTTTGTTAGCTGTGTCAATTCTTTGGTATTGGAATATCCGTAACAGAACTGAGCAACAGGGCATTTATACTGCTAATATTTTGTTGAAGAATATCATACAGTAGATTATCTTTTCAGTTAACTTTACCGTCAATGTCCATTTACATACCCAATGATCCCATCTCCATAGGCAAATAAAATATTTAATCTCCTATATCCCAAGTAAATGTGAAAAGGTAGCTTTACTGACTTGATAAATAATCTCAAGTATTTTACTTTACTTCAGGGTCTTGCTATTTTCAACACTTTATTATCTCACAGTCAGATAATTGTTAATCTCATTATTTATCTATTTTATATGAAAATCAGTTACACCTGATCCATTAGTTATCAGAAAAATATGAAAAATAACTTGTAGGCTAGTGGTGAATTTGGAATTTAATTGTACTATAAATTATGGAGTCATAATATGAATAACTAGATGTCAGTTGTGTTTTCTTTTGTTTGTTTGTTGGTTTTTTTTGGTGAGTATCTTTGGCACTATATCTTTCTTTATAACTCTATTTATGTTTCAAATAAAATGTTTTGTCTGGTGTCCCTTGAAATGTGAGACAGAGATTCCTACTGAGTTCCTGAGACTTGTATCAGATCTTAAACCCATTCACATAAAAAAATAAAAGTCATCTTGGGACTAGAAATTAATGCAAGAATTCAGGCTCATGTTTTTCCGTGACTTTGAGCCATACTGAATCCATAGACAGCAATTATAGAAATTAACCAATGTCTTAAAAACTCATTCTAAAATTATTTATTCTGGGTTCATTTTTCCTTAAATCTTTTTTTCAGAAAAATGGATGGGGAAAAAAGGCCTTTGTTATTTCATCATAAGCAGAGGACAGTGAAGTAAGCTTAGTGAAGGCTGCAGTACACAGTGTAACAAAGCCATTGTGTCAACAAGGACCTCTGTGTTATTGTAATACAAGTAATTAACAACCATTATTTATAGATGAGTACTGACTCTGCAGTTGTCAACTCCTTCCTTCCTTCCTTCCTTCCTTCCTTCCTTCCTTCCTTCCTTCCTTCCTTCCTTCCTTCCTTCCTTCCTT
>JAAGNO010007988.1:22245-32310 GCA_033439905.1 Ceryle rudis
TTCCCTCCTTCCTTCCTTCCTTCCTTCCTTCCTTCCTTCCTTCCTTCCTTCCTTCCTTCCTTCCTTCCTTCCTTCCTCAACACAAGTCCTTATTGATCTTCAAGGATCTCCCTTATGCATCTGTTTCCCTCCTTTGCTGTTCATTTTATAGCCATTACATTCTTCAGTGGGCAACCTAATAATTAGTTCTTTGACGGAGGGGGGGAATACATGTATCATTTGAAAATTGAAAAGAGGTCCTGAGAAATGATAATGTTTCTTGCTTCTGAAGTTCAGTCTAGCTTAACCATAATTAAATTAGTAAAGATATCTCCTGCATCCTCCCACAGCAGTCTTCACCATGAGCTCAGATGACTGGATAAAGGTCTAGACTAAATCATTGCTAAGTCTGTATGGATTCTGACTATTTTGAGATTGATATATGTTTCACATAGGTTTTGTGATACTGATTTGTTTACAATTTGTCTGTACTTATGGTGAGCCAGAGTTTCTTTTTTGATGGGACATTGACCCCGAATTTTGGATGTTTAGAATCACAGGTAGGATATGTGTTTACAGCAAATGACATAAATACTCCAAATAGTGCCCACACTTAAAATCATAGCACTGCTATTTTTTTCTCCTTGGAAACAGGTGAGGTTATCTGATGTGCCAATGAAAGTGATATTTGTTACTGAGACTTTAGTCTCTATATGTACTGAGAAGGGAACGGCGGGACTCAATATAAGTTGCTAGAGAATCAGAGGTAATACATTACTATAGAGCAAATGCTGCTGGAGTAGTCACAATTGTTTATTTCTGCATATTTAATGTTCTCTAATTGTAATGGTTTGTGTTCTCTCCTCTGTCAGTTCTTCCAGAAAAATATTAACAAAGGCAGAAACTATGATCTATGTCTAGTAGTTTAAAAATATTTCAAATTTGATGGTATTGCAAATTGATGATATTATGAGAAACATAACCTTTACAAGTCAGTTTTTAAGAAGTTCACAGAAACACATGACTTTGCGGAAATGTATGGGAAAATACATTAGGAAGCTTTGAAAGCCACACAAGTGGTGTGGCAAATAATTTCTTGTGAAACTTCATGAAATCATGATAACTGGTTTCAACCAGGTTCTTCTGAATAACTTGCAATTCTGCATGCGTTATCTCTAATAAACATGGGGAAATGGGGAAGACCAATCAAATTATCCTTATGCTATATTTATTCTAATATATGGCACTCTGATGTTACTATGTAACAGCAAACATAATAACTCTGAAGAAGTAATGTTTTGTTTACATCTCACAAGGAATTTGCTATGTAGATATGCATGTTTTCACATTCCAAATAAATTGAAAAATACTTTTTATGACATATAATTTATACTGTACCCATGTGCACAGTCCACAGGTTAATGTAAATACACTAAAATAAGTTATCACGTATAAGCAGATAGTTTATAAGGTAACCAACACGTAAGTACTCACAATGTAATTTTTCAATTCTCTTTATTTCACTCAGTTATCTTCTCAACAGTTTTCAATTTTAGCTCAAAGCTGGCTGCATTGCTGATGTTTATATTTCTGCACAGTAGATGTGTTTGACAGCCAATTGCTAGAAAAGAGCTTTCTATTTGCACTGCCAGCTTTACACATTACGTGGTTTTAGACAGTACTTACTTCCTTATGTTCAGACACTGAAGTATGCTAAGCAGTCATCTTAAGTTTGAAAAATTACCTTCAAAAAACGGTATTTTAATGCTTTCAGGTCTGTTCTATTAAATATTCTTAAATACCAGAATGCATTAAATAACAATGTATTCTGTGTCAGTTTGAATTTCTTTTATTAAGAAGGAAAATAGGTTAAATATATTATCACCGGGATCCTCCTAATCATTGTGAGCAAAGCATGATTAGAAGCCAGGGTGGTGAAAGCAGCTGAAGGCAGAGCCTCAAAGTTCTGCAAAATAATGACAACTTAAATATGCTTAAATAGAAATATCCTGTCACCTTTGACCACAGTGGCCTATTGTACTTTTTTCTGCTTTCACTGATCTAGGTTATAGCTTGTCTAGTTTGACAGATTTTGTAAGCAGCCTTCAAATTACTACTCTGGGTATGTAGTGATTAGCTTTTTTATTCCTCTTCTGCAATTCTAAGAGTATGTATTATAAGATATTGCTCTGACATTCACTTGAGAAAATAATTTGAAAAACTCAGAGGTCTTAGCACTCAAGTGCAATGTATTCTCTGCCTGAGAATGAAGCCTAGCAAGATATAATAAGCTTTTAAAGAGAAAAGAAAAAACACAGCTCAAAGAACACAGAAAAAAAAAAAAAAAGCTAAGAACAGTGTGAATAAAATGATGATGATTAAAGGAAAAAAAGAAAAAGATTTGGTGTATGAACCGCCAAACTTCTGGCTAGAATTTTGGGAAATTCCTTTGGCTTACCTTTTTTTTTACA
Source organism: Ceryle rudis (assembly GCA_033439905.1). NCBI lineage: Eukaryota > Metazoa > Chordata > Aves > Coraciiformes > Cerylidae > Ceryle > Ceryle rudis. The sequence continues at coordinate 24,696 of JAAGNO010007988.1, forward strand.
GCCTTCCCTGACTTTTGTTTATATTGAGAAGGAACAGCAAGACAGACTCTGATGGCAGTAGAAATTGACAGTCAAAGGGGAACAATCTTCTGAAGTCATGTTTGGAGACTTCACACAGTCTTACAGGTGTGTCCAAGACTGACAAGATGGAAGAGAGAGTAAATGGCTCTACTGTTATTTCACTGAGTTGGGAGAACAATGACAAGTGCAGGAGGCACTGTTAATTATAATGCCTAAAGTGCTGGAAGCATTAATATAGGTGCTTGACCCCAGACAGTAGGAGATGACAGAGAGATGCTTTCTTTTCCCTGTAAAGGCACAGAAGAGGGAATATGTTTTACAAGACTAAAACTGCATGCAATTTTTGAGGCTCTTTATACCCAGATTTCACATCTTCTCCACGAACCACAGCATGCTATAGATGAAATAATAAAGAACTAAATGAGATTTGAAAGGATTCCTCATTGGCAATATGACACAATTTCATTGAAAGTGTCCAAGTTTCAGAAACAGTTGAGTTAAAAAAAGACATTTTTACAGGAGTGGTGTCTGCTGGAACACAAGAAGGGAACAAGCAGTCTGGGTTCAGAAATAGTTACATGAACTCCAAGCTAGGCAAAAAGCCAATTACAAAAAGGTGCCAGCCATCTGAGGCCACTTGACACAGGACACTGGGGCGTTGAATAGCTACAGAAAGCAGTGACTAAAGGTGTCAGTCCAAGCTGCAGTGGGACAGAGGTCATATGTGGTAGCAGTGTTCTCAGGACAGAAGACAGATGGTATTCCCAAATGGAAGGGGCCAAGGCTAGAACTAGGAAAACAGAAAGCTTTAGATATCATCTAGCTCAACATAAGGATTCAGAAGCAGCAAGGTACATAATAAATATATACAAAAAAATCAACCTGAGATTATGCTTTGGAATGAAGATGGAAAAAGAGTAGAAATAAACTACCTTGTTCTTGTTGCCATCACAACCACTGAAGAGGAACACATGATTGTGGATTTGGGGAAGACTCTCCATCTGGGAACATAGTTTCCTTTGTCTTAGGAAATTCCCCTGGCAAGGGGAACAACTTCTGTGAAATAACATCAGCAGTATATAGCAATTCTAATTTAAAACTAATACCGTGATTAAATGGACATAACTGTGTAGAGCTGTTTAGGAATGGCTTGGGTAGTCCTGCTATCTGGATGTTTTTGATCTTTGAGGATTGTGAATTTCTCTCTTCTTCTGTTCTTCCCATCTGTAAAAACAAGTATACCATTATTTTTTCTTCCAAGACATGGCACAAAACCAGATATTAAAAATTATTCAGTCTGGTGAGGAAGGTGATATATGACATGTACTGAAAGGACCAGTGGTGCTCTAACCAGGAAGGACTTTAGACAAAAATTCAGTTACATTCCTGAGCTCTTTTCTTGCATCAGTTGGTCATAATCAGTGAATTAGAACAAACAGGTTGTTAGATCCCAATCTTGTCTCCAGGTTTTAAACAACAGTTTACTCTAGTGTATTATAAGATGATACCACAAGGTAAGCAATGAAAAGCAGTTTGTGCACAGTTGCAGTATGAATATAAACAGAGACAAAATTAGCAAATCAAATAGAATAAAAAAGCAGTAGCAAAGAGTAAACAGAAACATAAAAGAAGCCATCTGGAATCAAAGATACTCAAATGACATGGTAGGAAACTGAGGCAGACAAAAGCAGAGATTATGTTCTTAAATGAAAGTGTTAAGGATATTATTGCTTTAATTCTCTTTGAATATGGTTATGAAACTGCAGCTGAGAAGTGTGAGCAGTAATGTCTTTTGACAGTTACTCCAGAGGCTTCAAGTTACATGATTCTCCTATTTTAAATGAAACCTTTGTCATCCACAGATATGTCTGTTTCCATTCTGAAAATGTTACAAGTACTGACATTGTCAGATACATCAAGCCTGCAACCCAATTTGTAATTACCAATAGTAATAATGCAGAATATTTCTCTTTCCTCTTCTCTATTGTGAAGCTCTAATTCCTAATGCTAAAGATGGGATCAGCCTATACATAAAGAAAATGAAAGATTCTATGAAATTGAAATTACATTCACTTTATTAATTCCACATTGTGTGCAGATTACTTGAATTTATAATAGTTTAGTTATGAATGTTTTTTAAATGTCATTAATAAACTTGCTCATTGTCTAGTGTGTTAGAGCACATCAACAATACACATAAAAATATTCTGTAGGACCTAATTATGTTCATATTTTTAGGAAAAAAACCAAAACAAACAAAACAAAACAAAACCACAAACAAAAAACAAACAAACCACCAAGCCCACAAACCCTGCAAAGTAACATACAGAAAGAAACACATGATGAATAAGACGTGTTACAGATTTTGAATGTATTTATATATATATGATTGTACAAGTCACTAAAATCCTTCCATACTTTCACAGGGTGAGCCAGAACTTCTTAGAACCCAGCAGTTTTGGAGAAGAGTCATAAAAACTGAAAATTCTCTCTCTTTAAGTTCTTTAGATGGGGTATACCTCATAAATCAGGAATTTTATTGCAAGGCATGGGTAAAAAAAATAGAGCAACCTGAAGCATTAGGCTTCAGCATTAGGATAGTATTGGTTTGTTACGTGTCTATCTGTGTAACATCATGTGAAAATCAGTGATGCAGTAGTTAATCCTTTAAAAATATTCCAGAGAAAGAGATGATGCAAATTTAAAAATGAAGTTTTAAGGGCAGATTATGCTTTTCCCTTTGAAACAAGTAAGGGGTAATTCCCTTGTAATTACATGAGGATGTATTAATTACTTTCTAACAAACTCAAACAAAAACTTGACTACAATAATTCTGCCTTCTCTTTTCTTAATTAAAAATGTCCAGGAGCATTTTCATCATAAGTACATTTCCTCCATCTTGTGAATTATTGATATATTTGTACTTTTTTTACTAACACGAGGAAATGGGGGTTACAAATCCTTCCTTAGATGATGATGCATCTCATTGTGAGCTAGTCTGTATCAAGTTGCACATTAACAAGACACTTGGAGAGAACTCCAAGTCCCCAGTTATACTACACAGGCTAGTCAACAGCATTCCGCTAATTCTGGGTGTGGACCAGAACCAACTGCATTATGTACTTCCCTGATGGTGAACACATGGCTTGAACATGAAATTCATTGTGCTGAGCAAGCTGTTGTTTTGACTAGCATTTATGTGCCAGGTAGCTGACTGACTGAGAGCAGGTGAGAGAGCTTCCATCTGCAGAAAAGACTCATAAATGTCTCTCTATACTCAGAAATGGAAAAGAGCTTCAGAAACCTATCTTGGAGCTTCTGCAGTTTCATCCATACATTAAGTCCTTGGCTACATACATAGTTTTGAACTGAGCATTTGTTAAGAAAATGTGGTTAAATATTTGATGAACAAATGTCTATGCAATAGGAGAATTTACTCTCAGTAACATGCTCATATATTTGGTTTTATACTGCAGAGCAGTACTTTTACATCTGCAAAATATAGAGGCTCTTTGAATAAGTTTCATCTCTGCAATTTCTCTTGCATTAATTGTAATTATGCATGTTTGTAATGTATGTACGTGGGAGACTATAAATATATGTTATATATTTGAATAGTGTGTTGGCAATACTTTTAGATATGCATTCATTATTAGTGAAAATAATATTAGTTTTGTGCAAGTACACTGTGTATGCTGTTACCATTAACACTGGCATCATTATGATTTGTATTATAACATTGAATAGCAAAGGAATTGATGATGATTAGAAACTGCAGTGTTCGGAGGATTTCATTTGAATAAAGTTCATTTTTTAGGAACAGACCTGTGCTGAGGTCTGTATTGATACCCTACTAATAGCATGGGAGCCATTAGTAGGGTATCAATACAGGGCATCTGCACGACCATTAAAACTAGGAGAGGATCCAAAACCTCTCCTCTTGCTGTAAATCCAGGCACAAACTGGGTGATGGGGTTACATCTGCTACTTTAAGGGAGAGAGATGTTTGAATTCATAGTCCCACAGGAAAGGCAGTGATGGAGGAAGATAAATTATTTCATATAAAATAAGTGAGTTTGACTGACTCGGAACATGATAAAGTTTTCAAGTAAGTGTGCTTTTCTGTTTTGGGATGCTGTCTAGTAGTGGGACATAGGGATTAGCTATAGATGTCGCATTTTTTAAATAGAAAATCTTGTTACATTTCTTGGTATTGTGAAAAATAAGAAGTTAGCTTATAAGCACAGCACAACAAATAAAACTATAGGTGTGGAAAGCAGTTTCACATTTAGAACATTTGTGAGGCTTTTTCAGCAAAAATAGATATTTATCATATTCATTATGCTTCTCTATCATCCACCTAAACCCTATATAATTATGTGTTTAATGATCTTTAACCTCCATATGAACACAGCCTGCTGAAGCTTGACAATTGCTGTAAATTATCATTCACATCTGGTAGCAGACAGGAAATACTACTTGAAAAAAATGCTGTGCTTTCTGGCTTAGAATTTCACTTCAGTTCTATGCTTTTATTTGTAAGTAGATGACGGCATTTTAACCCTAAATCCAAACAATTAAATTGTATTGGAAAAATGGCTCTTCTATAGGTCATTTATTCAAATATCTTGATATTAGAGTATAAGAAGTTCAAAACCTAGAAAAGGTATTTTAACCTGTCAGCCTGGATGCTCACCATAAAATGTATGATTTCAGTAAACACTATACTTATGGGTGTTTTTTATTAAAGAACTGAAAAAAAAATTTACTACCATTTGTGCCACTATTGGTCTTTTGGTAGAATACTGATCTTCCACTAGTGAGACTCATTTTCAACTTGAAGATTATAAAATGCTTTTAGCTCTTCCACTTTTGATTTAAAGTTTAGCCCTTCATTTTATAGTATTTCAAATAGCAATATCTCTTTTTTTAATGCAAATGACTTCAACTTATTAGAAAAAAAAATAGTAATCATAGACTTTTTTTCATTTTATCTGTTGGTATCTTACTAGTACTGAAACATTTTTATGGGTCTACATTAATGTATATACCAGAACTGATTTATGAACCATAGCTTTTTGGATAATAAAGGAAAAACTTATACTGGATATTATACTGACAGCCTCTCCTACTTATTAGCAAAGAGCAAGTTGGAGAATCCTTGAGCATTCTGAAATATCTGTGTGAGATATGTAGTTTATCCTGCCAATGCCTTTTTAGAAATTCATATTATAATTTTTTACTGTAAGGCTCTGTGTAGTTGGGTGTTCCTAATTGCTTTGCTAAGTTGTGTGTGTCCAGACAATGTTGTGATATGGCATCACTGTAATTCAGTTATGAATATTGTGCCAAAACCTTCATATGCAATGTTAATAACATATAGATTTTATTCAGGATCAAACAGATGCTTAAAGTATAAACAATCTGTTTAAAACACAGATTCTGGATTGATCTTGACAGGCTCTGGGATCCTGAAAATATTTTTTTTTATGTTGCTGAAATATAGATTGAGTATAGTCCCGCTCATAAGGATAGTAATTTTTAAGATAAAAAGTTGTATTAACATGTCTTACTAAGCAGACAAAATTGCAGTACCAACCAACAGGAGAGTGCTGTTAAATTAATATAACATAAATTATACTGATAGTTCTCAAGTGAAAGCTGATGGCAGCTACAAAAACAGATTGAGTTTTGGAAAAAGGACTTTGCCATCACTTGATGTCCATGTGTATGTTCATGTGGGTTGGGCAGGAAGAATGAACTGGATTGAGTCATTCATATTCACATACAGTTGAATTGCTTTTAAAAAGCTGTTAATGGTGTGGCAATAGCTGGCGAGGTAGTAATGTGTTGCCCAGCAAAACAGAGAGAATGAAGTTACACCTCCTGTAGCCTGTGGGAGTTGTGCTATTATTGCAGAGCAAAGATTACATTGGTGGCCCAGGTATAATAAACCAGATCAACTGAAAAAACAGACCTGACTGCCATTGTCCGCTGTGCTTGTTGCAACAATTCACGATTCCTTTTTATGTAAGGTGCTGTTAACGAGGTTTTTAAGCGCTTATTCCTGAACAGCTAATTTGCATCTATAACTGTATGTGACCAATTAACTACTGAAGAACCTGCAGTTCTTCCATGCAGTGTGTACTTGTGGTATGACACAAATATGTACTTGTGATTTGGCTGTAGCCAGTGTTACAAGGCTTTTTTTTCCACACCTATTTGAATGTTGTAATACGAGTCATTCTATCAAATGACAATGCTGCCCTGTCCTAGTAACCACAGTTACCAGCTGAAGAGTAAAAAACTTAACCAGCAGCAATTTCTGTTGAGCTGTCTGCACAAAAATGAACAAACAGGAACAAGTCTAGTAATAGTAGTTTTAAGTCATATTGCAGCCATCATAAACAGTCTGTACATATTTCCTTCAGACTGTCTTTTGTGAGGCAGAGATTAATAATAAATGTGACATTTTTAATGATGCGTTAATTAACTGCTTATTGTTCATATTGAGTGGGTTAGATTTACTAGTAAATAGAATTTAAAGCATTATTACTGTATATTTAAGTTGTTACCCTATATTTTTGAATGTGTTGACACTAATACATATGGTCCACCAATTGGTGCGTTCAACCTCACAAATTAAAAATTATTGGAAATAAACTGATATATAGTACTTGGCTCTGAGCCTAAAAAAAAAAAAAAAAAAAAAACAACCAACCAACCAACCAAACAAAAAAAACAAACAAAGAAACCCCCAAACCTCAATGGAATTCCTTTGTTTATCTCCAGTGTTCTTCAGTTCTGGCTTTTAGTTAATAAAAAAATTCACAGTAAAGAAGGAAACCTGTTTTTCCAATACTGTTTCAGATTATTATATTCATACCTAGTTTTCTGAAAAGCCAAGTAAAATTTAAACATTATTTTTTCTAATGGTGCATTGAGGATAATGGGAAGATGTGTGTATGGGTTGTTCCTGTATTTCTGGAAAATTGCTTTAACAAATATTTCTTTCAGTGGAAATACTTTTAGCATATAGATCTTGGAACTTTTAAATTCTGTCAACAGCTGAGTTATGATTCTAAATTATTGTGAATGCTGTCTCTTACAATATCTACATAGATGACAGTGTTTGGCCATTTTCAGTCACCTGAAAATAATCTGAAAGTAATAACTAAAAATAAGAAACTAGATTAAAATACATATTTATGTTAATCCTTCATTCGCCCTTTGATCTGATCGGTTAAGGACATTTTATGCTTGTTCATTCTGGCTGATAATAGTTCTGAAGACATTTACATTTTAGAACAGGGATTTAAAATATATATAACAGCTGCTTTTTAAATAGAAAGTCTAATTATGCCTATGATTACATTCACTTTTGATTAGTATGCATACAAATCCCTACTCTCCTTGTGTATTCAAGCTGAGATAGGGATCACTGGTGCTAAGATTAGAGTACAAAAGAAGAATTCCTTGACACAATGTATGGTTATAATAATGGGGGGGGGGGGGAGAAGGGGGTAATAATTTCTTTTACAAAAATTACTTCCCCCCCCCCCTTTTTGTTAACCGCCCCGCTTACTGCTGGCAG
>JAAGNO010007988.1:45145-67218 GCA_033439905.1 Ceryle rudis
TTTAAGTATGTGAAAATTTTAATATTTAATTAAGCACATTATGCATGTAAAAATACCTATGTATATATAGTTTATAACTGCAGTGTTTGTAGTAGAATAAAATTATACTTAAATATTGATAATTGAAAGCTCTAAACCTAAGTATAGAGAGTTCTGCTGTGTTCAAGAGATTGACATATTGCGAGTTCCTTTTTTGTCTGCATTACTTTTCACCCTTACTAATCTCTCAGTTCTCCAGATCTTTTTTTCATGCTTAGTTGATAAGGGTTCTGTTCCTATGCGGGTAGGATATATTGCTACTTCTGGACCCTTAGCGTCTTGCAGTGGAATCTGAGCAGCACTGATGTAGCAACATTGCAGCTGCAGAGGGGACATTTTGCTCCTTTACATACTTTGTATTGCTATTGTGAACATATCAATGTGGCATGTTTCACACCTGCAGAAGATTTGTTTCAAGGCATAAACCAAAAAAATTCAAATCAAATGTGATAAAAATTTAACTATGTAAAAGCTTAACTAATTTCACTAGTGGGAGTAATTTCCTTATTTTCTGTGTCATGATTGCTTACATCTTTCATAAACAATTTTCATCAATAAGATTGTTGGGAGCAAATTACTGAATTTGACAGACCTTCTCAGAACTGTGTCCGTGTATAATGGTCAGAACTGAAGTGCTGAGTGGCAGAGACTGGCAGTGTAACAAATTGATTTCTAGGAGCTGGGAGAGTATTTTATTTTTCCATTCCTTTCATTAGTTTTAGTAGGCAAGATTATAGTCACACTTCAAGTGACCTGTAAGGGATGGAAAAAGAAGTGTATGCTGTTTTCTCCTCCCCTTTTGTGTATATAAACAATGAATGGGAATACTGACTATTATGTATACATTTTTAAAGTATGTATAAATTTAAGGTAAACATTGGGCCTTAATAAGTTGTTAAATTGTTTTATATCACAAGAAAAAAGATCTTGAGAACTAAGCATCAGGATTGGAAGCACTTTTCGACACTGATTGCCTCTTTTTATTAAGGCGTATTCAACTTTAATGTCTAATGCACACTTGGGATAAAGGATGTGTTTATCAAGGAATTGGCATACCCATTTAAGTTTTGAAAATCTTGAAATAAATATCTATAAAATTCTAGAGGAATTCTCAAGGGAAACAAGAAAATAATAGACAATATATATCAAATCTTTCTAAACAAGCAATGTAATTATTTCTGAAATTCTTTGAAATGAGAGCCAGCTAGGCAAATAAAACGCAATCTCAAAGAAGTCAACAGCTACACTTCTTTATTTTCCTTTGTGTATAAAGTATATCATGGAAGCACAATGGAACAGTCTAGATAAAATGCTCTTACAAAAATTCTGTTCCGTGATGAGCCTTACTTTATTCCAGCCTTATGCCATTTTATGATGTTCTACACAAAACTCTTCTGTGATAGAAGATTATGAAACAAAAGTTTTATGATAGCAGCCAGAGAAACCTAGTATATCACCTGCTATTTCAGTCTGAATCCAATTGAAGAAAGCACTGACCTCTACATTCATATATCACATTGTATCACATATGGGACAGCAGCTGTGAATTGCAGGGAAGGTCCTGCTAGGATGGTGGGGCTGTAGCCTGAATTCTGCCAGAGGAGAAGTACAGCTTGGATAAGAGACTGAGAACTTGTAACTGGTTTATGAGTTACAGAAGGTGAGCCAATAAAAAAATATGTGAGACAGTTCTAGTAGCTAGATCTTTTCATCCTATGGGCAAACCACAAGGGGTCCCTTTGTTCCTCTGTTCCTGCACCATCCAAACTCAAAGCTTCCTGCATACTTGCTTGTCTTTGTTCCCATTTAATTTCCTTCTGTAGCCAATGCAGTGGTCTCTGAATGTGCCCTGTATTTACTTCCTGTTACTGGTTTTATTATTCTGTATGTGAAGGAAGTCATTCAGGCTGAAGCTGCTGTACTTGCTATAAGGCTGGGGACCGTATTTGTGTTATCTGTCCCCTTTATCATTTCCACTCAAAGCTACTAGGCTTTGCCTATCAGCGTCTTGATACAATACAACAAAATTAGAAATTTGTCAGACAAGAAATTTTCAATGTTAATTCCTTACAACCCAACCATCAATTTGAGGATAAAGTCCATTTCTCATGCCCAGTAGCAGGTTAAAAATTATTATATTAAAGGTTAGGTATAAGATCGCTATTCAACATTAAAAACTGTTAAGCTTCAGAACATAAACAGTTTACGTGTTTATAATAGCAGGTTCCACAAGCATCTGTCAAAGATAGATGCAACATAACTTTCTTCAGCATTGCATTCCTCTTCCATGTGGTAACCATCAGCTTCAGATCATGTGGATTTTTCTGTATCCTGCTGAGCAGCAGGAGAGATGCTAGTGGAGCACTTCCCTGACAAGTGGGTCCATGGCAGACCTTGCCTAGCAGACAGCTGATCAGCTCCCCTTTGTTGATGTTCTCTCCCTGTAATAATGGATAAATTTATGCTAGTAGCCAAAATAAATGACCAGTGTCAGCTACAGGCGTTTTTCCTCTATTGACATTAATTTCTGCAACCTGCATTCCCTTCCCTGGAAATTAGCCTTTATTCACATGCAGTAAACCTGCTGCAGCTTCAGACACCACAGAACTTCTACTCCATAAGCAAGGTGCTATTTATCCCTCTAGGCTATCCATCCCTCTAGACATTCCCAAATCCTGCTAGGCCCATATTTTGTCCTGATGTTTTGAAGTAGCCAGGTGGGAAAGTGTGAAATGAAAGCTCTTGGGTGATATGCAAATTATCTTTAAATATACAAACATTCCTTTAAATAATTTGCAGGTACTCTAATGCACCAAACTGCCCCAAGTCATAGCAGCAATGTGCTCAGAGAAAGAAGAAAAAAGTGCAGTGCAAGAACATGCCAAAGGACCATCTCTTCCCTCTTTAGTTTACTGTTACCTGAAGTGGCATGTAATTTGGATTCAGCAGTACACAAAGTGTGCATATTGGCATATCCAGAAAGGGGGTTCTTTTGGTGGCTGCTATAATTCTTTTCCTTTATGAACATATGAAACATAATTCAGCCCTTAACCTCTCTCCTACTCTTGCTTTCTTTCCTTCTGTAGATATTGTCTTTATTGTTAGCCTAATTAATGTCATCATTATTTTTTTAAGTCATTAAAAAAAAAGTCTTTGCAGCAAGCCTAATGTAATTAACTGAATTTCATTTGGTTTTGCTTCTTACAGAAATGGGAAGTGCTATGTTGCTTAAGAAATAAAAAGGGCAATTTCCTAAATTTCTTTTTTTCTTTTTTTTTTGATCAGAGTATGGAATTTATAACTCTGGCTAGACAATGGCCACCTCAGTGTCAGAGACTCATTTCAGAGACAATAGATGTTGTCCTAACTCTGTCACTGTGGCCATATCAAACTATTACTATGGCTGCAAGCCCAGAGAGAAGAAAGAATCCTTTTTATTACTGCTTTTCTATGTGGTCTTTGTAACTTGGCAAGGTCCTTTCAAATGTGATTTTACAAATCTTAAATGCAACATATTATATTGTATTATTAACCTTGTATTTCGTTTCCCTTTGATACGATTCCTTTGCGAATGCTTGAAGTCTACATGGATCTATCAGGTAGTTTTAAATGCAATCTACAAAGAAAACTTAAATAATACAGCTACTAAAAAGGTTTTTCTTTTACCTAGAAATTCAGTCTGCTGGCATATATCACCTCGAAGGAAAATGTTTTCTTTGTGTTCCACAAGTAGTGTTTAAAGTTGTTACTGATGTTTTTTCTTCTTTTATTATTGTCATACAATTCACAAGGGAATTCATTTTTGTTTCAAATTATTTTTTGAACAGCTATGCAAATTTCTAGTAAAAGTGTAAACATTATATTTGTATATTCTTTCTATTTAGGCACCTTTGTTACTAAAGTGACAGCTACAGATGCAGATGATCCAGTTTATGGAAACAGTGCCAAGCTGGTTTATAGCATTTTGGAAGGACAGCCTTACTTTTCTATTGAGCCACATACAGGTATGTGACTCTGGATATGAATCCCTGGGTTATGTTTATACAAGTGACCGTGACACTTAAGTATTTCATATAATATACTTAAACAGCCAGCATAAGTAGATCTCTGTCAGTAACACTGAATTCTAACACATCTCACTTGTATTCTGCCAGTCTGATCATGTGGAAAGACAAAGAAAAATCTGTATTAATGATAATTAAGTAATGGTGATGCTAATATTGCATAAGTTAGTGAAGTAAAACTGAAAGTGCTGTGTGACTTATAACTGATGAGGGATTGAAACACTTGGCCTGAGGAACTTAATGAGCATAATCTAATTTTCAATATGAAACATTAGTATTTCCACTTAAAGAAGTATTTCCACTTAAAGAAAGTACAGTTTATCTTGGGAATTTTAGTGGAAATATTGTGTGTTTTCATTAAAAATATTTTTTCTTTTTTAATTGGATGGATCAGGGAAAGAAAGAACAAGATACTGAATGTTGATATGAAGTTTTATTAGCATGCATTTAGGATGACTTTATCTGTGGTTTTAAACTCTTGAAAGTCATCTGCAAGAAGTGCCGATAAATCCATTCCCTCTTGTTTCTGTACATATGTCCTATATACAGAAAATTAATTTAGTTATGTTGGAGAAGTGATTTTTAAAGTGATTTGTTATTGTCTCTTATATTCTTTCACCTGTTACTAGGAGGTGGTTTTAATCACTGTGAGTCAAGTAGCTGTGATCTCCTAAGGAAAGGAAAACTGTAACTTATTTTAAAACATATATGAATGTATCTGACCATAAAAGAGTAATGCATAAGTAAAAATTTTTTGTCCTCATGCTGATTAACAAAATTATGAAATAAACACTAGGAGAAGTTATGAAATGATGCTTTTGATAGATCAATTGTGCTAAGTTTTCTCATGAACATTAAACAGAGCATTCCTTGATTCTTTCAAGTCCCTTTTCTAGAAACGTCCTAACTTGCAGGGACTGTAGGTAAGTAGTATAGGTCAATAAATATTAATTGATTAATCCTTTGAAGTTTTTCCTTATGGTTGAAAGACAGCTATCCTAAATGTGAAAATAATCTCTGGAATGTGATTCAGTATTTTATTTTATGCTGCATGTAAAACAGAGGTTTACAAAGAATAAGTCTAGCATAGAACAATGGAAAAACAATAGCTTTTTTCAAAAATATGTATGTCAAGAGAGTATTATTAGTGAAGACCCTTAGTTCATCCTGGCTGATTTGTCACAGGTCATATGGAAATATAACTCTGAAAAGATCCCTGACCATCAAGGATTAAAATCTATTATTTGGTTTTCTTTAATATTAAAAAATATTGCATGCAGTAATGACTTGAGTTAGCTGTCTTAATCAGAGGGGAATTAGCTGCAGGCTCTTTCACAATTTCTACTCGGGAAAGTTAGTGCTTTATCATCACAACACAGCAGCTTTCACAGGGGAGCAAAGAAGTGTATTCTCCACCTACACAGAAGATTTTTAACTTCTTTCATGCAAAAATACCCTGAAAGAAATATTCTAAATGTAAAAAAAAATGTTTAATTTTACTCAAGTTTATTATTTGTAGTGCATTAAAACCATATACTTAATCCAATGAAGTAAGTGTTCATCACCTAGGAAAGTGATTTCCGTTCTCACGAAAGCCTCAAAAAACTCCAAAGCTTTTTGGTGAACCTGAAAATCATGATTTTCCTCCTGTTCACTAGCATTACATTCCCCCTCCTACCTTCATTTCCAGTTACAAATATTCCTTTGAGTAGCAGTTCACTTACCATGCAAATGACATGTTAGTTTCTAAAGAGAATTTAATCACTGAGAATTCAGCTGTGGCTTTGCCACAGTCCCTGAATAAGTAGCTTCATATTATGGATCTGCTTCTGAGTAAGTTGTTTCAGATTCCCCATTTCTCTATATCTGTGGAGGACATTATTTATGTTCTTCTCTAAACCATTTCAACCGAATGAGTTTATGTGCTAAGGTTGTCCACTGTTTCTTTGCCATCTCTATGTAATGGTCTGCCCATACAGCTACCCACCAAAAAGCTTGTTGATAGACCTATCCATTGCTTGTAATGTTCTAAAATTTGCAGAAATTGTTCTTGTGTCTGACATGCATCTCCATTCACTTAGAGAAATCTTAGCTATAGTAAATGTTAAATTGTGTAGACCCTTCTATCATACATTTGTTTAGGATATGTAAAAAATAAATATACATAAAAGTCTAGTCATTAAGCAAACGATGCAGGTAGTCATGTAGAAAATGCAGCTTCATATTATATGGAGTGAAAAAAATTGCTCTAAAACCCAGCAGCCTTATAGTTGTGGTTCTTCTGCAGACAAGTGTTGATATCAGAAAACATGGAACTATGCAGCAGAATTTCTTGGTAATACCAGAATTTTGGAGCAGGGGTATGATAATGTTTTACATAACAGAGAGAGTTGTACAGATTGTTACATGCAGTCTCAAAATGCCAATAGTATTAATACAGCTACAATTTTGCAGTACCTTGTGGCACTGTATATTTCACCTTCTAGAAGTAGTGGTACATAAAACATGCACACTAGTTTAGCAGACATATGATTTGGACATTAATGCTATTGCCATGGACAGGTAGGGTGGAAGGTACATTTTAACAAGAAAACATCCAAAGTAAATATGTATGTAGACATTTAATTGTTCCTTTATATTTATCCAATCTCAGCAATGTGAACCATCTCAACTAATACTTGTTTCCTCTTAGGAACTAGGCCAGGAAAACATATTTTTTTTAACTATTTTAAGATAACTTAAACACTTCTGTGTAATGCTTGGGAACCTCAGTGAAAGATTTCATGTGGGAAGATATTTGTGGGAAGATATTTATTGTGACAGTGTACAAACTGAAGTGGAACAGACAGGAATAGTAGTGTCTTGTCCAAAACAAACATGAAGGTGATTCTTCAAGTATGGTAGATATTTTAGGGTTTGGAGTTTAATTTGATTTGGGTTTTGGTTGCTTTTTCTGGTTTTGTTTTTGGTTTTTGTTTGGTTGGTTTTTGGGTGGTAGTGTGGGGGGTGCACAGGATGTGAGTGTGCATCTAGCTACATTTTTTCTGTGTCTGCATTTCAGTAGTGTCCCTGCTAAGCTGAAAGCCTTTCCAATTCATCTGAAACAGAATTGTATAGTGTCGTTCCCAAAATGGAATCGCTGTTTTAGGAAATGGACTATATTAAAATCATCCACTTCAGAATGTAAATATTTTCTGTCATTAATGGGAGTGTATCAAATGTTATCAAAAGTATAACTATTTTAGAGCTGATCTACTTACTATTTTTCTAGCTGTTGGCCTTGTATTATCTTGCTTTATTAGAAATTAAGACTATATTTATAACCAGCTACCAGAACCAGGGAGCCCTAAACAGGCTGTACTACCTATAATTTTTTTCATTTCCTGGCTCAGACTAAAGGTTGTCTGACCTGCTGCTTTGTTTTAATAGTACAGTGAGACCTGACCATCAGGAATAATCCCAGTCATGCCTCCTGGTTCCTCTCTCTGCAGTACTCTGAACAAGAGGAGGGAACAAAAGCATAGGATATGGCTTCATGCCTGCAGTAGAAAGGGTTGCTGCACCTGAGGGTAAACATGAGGAAAGCAGTTGCTTAATCTTCTGCTTTTTTGTTCTTACTAACTTGACATTAACTAGGTTTAGTCCTTATCTGAATCACACTCTTGGCTGAAACTCTGACATTACTCTCAACCTCCTTGCTGAAACAATTCTATAATGCTGGGTGCACAGAAATAAGTACTGGTAAGTGACCCATAAAACAATATTTTTCCATTACCTTGGATGAAAAATGCATATACTGCTGCAGTTCTAGTTTGCAAGTTCTGTATGAGTTATAGACACACGAATAAAGGTAATTCAGAAGTTATTTTTCACTCAGTGCTCTGAATATGGCTTAGGGTAAATGCTTTTTTGATTGCTTGTTTTGAATATTTTTTTACTTTTCATAGGTGAATTTTGATACGACCATTGGTTTGTTGGATAGAGAGTAAACATAAATAATATAGTACAAAGATACAGATTCAGATTTTCTATGAGGGGCTAACTTTACAATGTGTTGACAGCAGATTAGTAATGAAACTCATGATGGACTAAAATATATTCCATAAATCATTATAGTTACATCTGACTAACTGATGTCAGGTTTCCTGACTAGTGTATTATTTATAAAGGTGTACAAGTTATATGTATTCTTTCACAATCCAAATAATGACAATCCAAATGCTAGGGAAGGGGATTTTGTAAGACTGCTAAAAGTAGATACAGTACACTTACCAGTTTTAAGCTTTTTCACCAATATTAAGTCATGGCTGTCAGCTTTAAAATAGATTATCATAACAGAGCATAATATGAAGTGACACTGTGTTCTACATATGGGAATGTCAGAGAAAATGCATTCTCAGCTGTGTTTGACTTGTTTATGTTCATGTGAAATGTAAATAATTTTACTCCTACATATGCCTCAAATATAGTTACATGAACATGGCAAATTACACCAAACACACTACTGCACTGAGAAACACATCATGTTATTCAAGCATAGACCTTACCATATATGAAAAAGGATAGATTTTAAACACTGCCATATTGAATATGATCATTTGGTACAAAGCCAAAGTTCAAGTTAGTAAAGCTGATATAAATAGAAGAGTCAGGAGACCTAGGAAACTAAAGACTCTCCTAATAGAATGTGGGTATTTCTTTGGAGAGTGAATAATTGATTCTTTTTCTGTACCTAGCTTTAACTTTCAGGTGAAAGTGCACATGCTTTAATCAACGGAGCTTTTAATGATTTAGTATATGTCCCTCCCTGGACCACAGTGTTGAACCCTGTGGTTCTGAAATCACAACGTAAATGAATAGGCCTAGGAAGAATGAAAACAGCATTCAGCAGAAGTCAGGTTCCAATCTTAATTTGCAGTCTTTGTTATCTTCCTCTATCTAGACCTTGAAATACAGTCCAGCAGAACAAAACCAAGATAGCGAGAGGATAAATGACAGCATCTTTAGTGTTATTGACATTTTTGTGATGTTACAGACTATTTCTTCTATCTGGTTGTCAATGTTCAATTTATTAGTAATGATGCATATCAATGACGGCACAAGCTGCCCTTAGGGTATTGCATGCAGTATTAATGAGACCTGTCATCATAAAAAAGACTACTGAAATACTGAAGAAAGTTCAAAGCAGGGTAGCTAAGGTGAAAATAATATTTCTTACAATGAAAGATTGATTGAACTTAATTTATATGAACTGGATAAGAGGTGATTAAAAGAGGATATGAAATCACTGCACAAATATTTGAGTGGTGTTAATAAAAGAGAGGCACAGGGACTGTTTCTGTAATTACTCATGATAAAATAACAAGGTATCATTTTCAAACTACTGAGAGATGGGAAAAGAGTTTTGATACATGAAGTAATCTGCAACTGTAAGGGGAAAGTAATGAGCTGCTAGGAACAGAACTAACTCATGTTCAACAGAGGCTTTCTAAATAGTTTAGATTTAACCCCCCAAGGGATTAGTTTAGAGGAAGAACTTTTTCAACATTAGTCAGAGCCTGGACTGAACTGCTGCTTTTACTAACTAGTGCTGCTGTGATATCCTTTCCAATAATTACAGATGTAAAGTTAACAAAACTTTTAACTGAAATAATTTTAAGATACATGAACTGGAATGGGTAGAAGTCTCATCTCTTAGTAAGTGAAGAGTAGGAACTCCTTTCCTAGAGAAGAAGGCAGGTATGTGTAGCAGCATATGGAAGGTAGGTCCATGCAGCCCAGATAGCAACATTCCAAAGCAGCAGAATCAGCTCCAGCAAATGCAAAGATTTCTGGAGTTTATACTTGGTTGCTTCCATTACAGTACCTTCAACTGTGTCTTGACAGTACTGATGCACTTAGGTGCAATGCTGAAAATAGAGTACACTTTTAAACTAGTATAAGCCTTATCTTGTCATTGTGTAGTAAGTATACTATGCAGCCTTAGGAGTTGCACTAAGGTGTTTGTACAGAGATTCTTTGGTGATTCTGAGAGTTATCCTAATGGGTGATAGCCCATTAGGAGAGAGAGTTGTACTGAAAAATAACTAGTGCAGCAGACCTGAGGGTCAGTCCTACAGTTCTTGCTTTTTACTTAGAATCATAAAGTGCAACTATTATGGGTAAAGTATGTAGGATTGGGTCCTTTAGTAGCAGCAAGAGCTGCCTTTCCTGATTAATAAAGGAAGTATCAAATAACTGCAGAGACATTTGAAAACAGTTATGTTGGTCTGTAGTTGTTAAAGATGAGTGGCTTGAGATCAAGATAGATTGGCATTTGGAAAAAAAAAAAAATCTGCTTCTAGAGTTTATCTCGTAATAGTGGTAACAAAAATGCTGATACCACACACATTTCTTGCATTTCAGAGCAATACCTCTATCACTTTAGAAAGTTAGTGAGATAGTTAGCACCTAAACATTTTCCACATGCTGAGTATGAAAACAGAGGCTGCATACCTAAATAATGTTATACTTCAAGAGGCTGAATTAGAGAGAGGAATTTGAACTACATAGCTAGAGTTAGAAAACATCTGAAAAAGAATCCAAGACTACTTTCTGTGAAGTGTCTAGTATAATTATAGGTGCTAGAGTATCATTACAAATAAAACCCTAAGGAAGCAAAAATAAGTGCAGTGTAGAATGTTTATTTACTGCATTCAGTCTCAGTTGGCAAGAGGGTGATCCTTTCACTATGCCAGTGAACCTTGGTCCCAGGGGAAAGAGAATGGCTGGTAAGTAGAGATTAAAGCTTTTCACCCATACTATAAAACTAAAAGAAGTTCATCTGAATTAAAAAGACAGTATTATAATAGGTGTTATCCAGTCATATCCTGTATGATAGTCTTTAAGCAGAATACGTATAGTGAAAGGTAGGTGGTGTTAATTTGTGCACAACGACAAAGTTACAAGGTCTATTTCAAGAAAGATCAGAAAACAGAAAAATGTACATAATATGGGCTGAAAAAGAAAATACAACAGATTGTAAGTTGCACAAGAAACAAGAGAATTAATAAAACAGTATTCAACCTTCATCTCACAGTTTTAACAGAAAGGCAGGAAGTGCCATCTTTCCCTTACAATTTTAAAAAATAAACATAGTAATCAAATATGTGCACTGTTAGTTTCTCTCTTAAATACAAAAATGGCACAGAATTACTCTGCATGAAAAGTATTCAGTTCCTCACCAAGTAATTCTTTTTACTGTGGTGAATGTCTTGAATTTGAACTATATCTACATCTGAATGTAGTACAGGCAACTCCTGTAATTGATAATTTTTATAGAAAGTTAGACAACTTTGCTAGATACTGCAGATATTTTTATTGTCTTGCTTAAATAAAAATCCTAAGGCATTAGAACTAAATAAGAAATGAGATTGAGATTATTATAGTTTTTATTAAAAAGGTACTTATTTTTATGAAGGATAAATTGAATTTAAAATAGTGTATCAATATTCCTGTATCTCATCATCAAAGTACTATAATATTTTTAATTTTCAAGAAAGTTAGTTGCAATCTATTCATTTTTTAGGAATTATGGTATGGGTTTTCAACAGATCTCCAAGTGAACTTTTTTTATGGACTGCTAAAACATGACTGAAGTCAGTGTGCTTCATGGGAATATAAAGAATGCATCTCACAGCTCTCTGAAGAAATTACAAGATTGATTTTTCAGGAGCTTGTATCATAAATGGCTATTATATTTAATAAGAATTTCCACCAAGATTTTATCATGGAAGGGAGATCAAAGCAATTACTTAACTCTTCCAAAATGAAGAAGGGACAGTTCCAAAGTATGCATGTTGAAATAGCAGGAGGTCTTCATCAAAATGTTCGAGATGAATGAGATGCATAAGAAAGGCTTTTCAGGGCTAGATTCCAATTTTGCATAGTGCTCACTTGGTTTTGTTTCATGTTCTCAGTTATTATTGTGCACAGTTTTATAGCCTTACCTTCAGAGATCCTTAAAAAAATGGAAAGTGAAAAGTGAAAAAGAGATCCTTATTTCTTTTGTTCCTTTTGCTTCTCTTCTTTCTCTTCATCAGCCGTAGCCTCTGACGCATTGCTTCTTTTTCCCCTGATCTTTTACAGTGTGAGACAGTATATATTCTTACAAATAGGTTTTTGAAAGTAGTCCACAGGGGTGCATTTTAACCTATTCAAGTTGTGAGGGAGATTGTGCAAATTGCCCAGTGTGTGCATTTAGGACCACTGTAAAACTAAATCCCATTCTGCACCTGTTTTATTTGCTATTGAGCAGTGTGACATCAATAGCTGTTTAGGAAAAGCAACCCAGACAGGAAAAAAAAAAAAAAAAAAAGGTACTTCCAATATTGGCAGGTGTGTGTGTGTTTCATTCTTTGAAGAAATAGATTACTTCTTGATTTCTTTACCTTCCAACCCACTTCCTGATGTTTCCAGCTTTAGTCCGAGGATCTATAGACAAATTATGATGCAGGTGGTTGTATTACATGTCCACATGTCCATTGAATGTTTTCATAGGACTAAGGTTTTTGAAATATTTTAGAGTATATAGAGATAAAGCCTTAAATTAGACAATACGGAGGGAGAGGACCTCAAGTGAGAATGCAATGAGCACCCTTACCCCAGAAAAAGGATCAAGTTTATCCTTTCTTAGTCTTGGCAGATGTTTGTCTGACAAGTTCTTAAAAATTTCAGTAATGCAAATACTACAAATTTTACAGGCAGCCTTCTGTCTCTACTTATCTCCTTTTTCAGAAAGTGTTCCCTTAAAGTTTAACGGAAATCTCTCTTGCTGCAATATAAACTCATTTTGTGGTTTATATTTTAGGCCCGTTATTTCTTGTCTCATCCCCAGTGGAAAAGGAGAGTAACTCCCAGTAATTTTTACATATTTGGCTGTAAAGTCTTTCCTTATACTTCCCTAAGAATATAAACCAATTGTTTTTCAAAACTGGACACACCATTCTAGCATCAGGATTACCAGTATGAGTGAACTGGAAGGATTATTCCACAGTTCTTCCATATAACATACTAGCTAATATACTAGAAAACATTTGGGTATTTTTATCAGCAAAATGCTGTTGACTCATATTTAGTTCATTTTGACTCCACATTTCTATCTTGTGAATTGTCTGCTGTATTGCAATTGTGAAGTTGTTTCACCCCCACAAAATACTCTTTTTTGTATCCTGATTTTATAGAATATCCAATTTGTCAAAATTGTTTTGAACTCTACTTCCACTACTTCCAATGGCTTCCAGCTTTATGTCATCTGAAGGCTTGAAAAGTTCTTCCTGTCTTCCATCATTCAGGAAATATTGAATGATGCTAGAAGCAGAACAAACCCTATGAACCACTTCATCCATCTATCCACCCTGACAGTAAGCCATTGATAACCGTTCAGAATACAAACTTCCAACATACCTTACATTAGTTTATGGTAATTTTTATCCCTTGCTTTTAAACTACACTCCTCTTTGGCACATATCTTCTTCATCCGTCATAGCATGCTGGTTTTATTCTTGATTTGTTTCTGGGTTGAACTGAAGTAGAGAAGGTTGAATGCTCAGTGAGTTAATGTTCTGTGTACCATATGTGTATTAGTACTTGGTGAGCTTGAATTGCTTTCTAAAAATAGTTGGAAAGTTTCAGTACTTCCTGTGAGCCCAGCCTGAGAACTGCTGGTGAATAAAGCAAAAGAAAAAATAAATATATTTGAAATTCTCTATGCATAAATCTCTTTGTCTCGATCACATTACTTAGGTGAAGATGGAGCCTTTTTCTGATTATTAATTTGCCTCATAGGAGATACTAACACTTTTCTTTTGCTGCCCCCCATTCTGTAGATTTTGAATGTAGAAGTACTAGTGGTAATAATCAGCTTCTGTAATTTGAATATGACTGATGTTTAAAAACCTTCATCTCCTCTTACAGTAATTAAAACAGTAAACTGCTTTTTATCTTTTTTAATTGTGTTTGAAACTGAAACCTGACTTTATCTTTGGCTCTTATCTTGTGTCACATGGTTTATGGACTGAGACAGCAGAGAGCAATATGTATAGCTATTGAATTAACACATTATTTTTGTACCTTTATATAGAAAAAGACACACCAATCTTTATGTCTTAAACATCAGAAACTGATTTAAGCACTTTTTAAGTTATTTAATCTTCCTGCTATCTTTCAAACCATAGACAAGCACTAGACTGCTCCAAACTTTTAAGAGACAAACTACATGTCTAGGAAATATCATCACTTTATTGAAATAATTAAGTTGTCTCAGAGGAAACTGCAGAATACAAAATGTGGCATCTTATACAAATCATCTGTAGGCTAAACTTCACTATGTAAATTAGGTTTTATAAAAACCCAAATAAACAAAACAAGGAAAACTGCATAAAAATAATAAAGGGAAAGAATTTATAGTAGACTTAATATAAAACTCATTGAAATGAGGTTTCACTGATGTTTGGAGGAGTTGTATTAATGAAAATAATTAATGTGGACCAAATTCTGATACCCTCACTTTGCATTAGCATCCTTTTTATGAGTCATCTCATTTATAATAATAGAAATATTCGCAGAATGCATTATTATTATTATTATTATTCCTAAATAGTAAATCAATCAGTCCAAATGAGTCACAACTGTCAAATGCTTTTAGAAGTAAATATCATTTACTCTCCTTAGCCAGGCTACTATGGAGGAAATGGCCCTATTGTTTTACTGAATGTATTTTGCACCTAACACATCTGATAAATGTTTATTATTATCTTCCATGTTTTACTGTTCCTGTTTCCATTCAAAAAATTTAACAGAAGCATATTCTCCAAAGTTTTGCAGAATAAATTATATCTGCTCCTATAGATGATATAAAATCGTTAAGTTTAAATAAATGTTGTACTTCAAGGCTGTTCCATTGGTTTCACAAGCACTGGATACAATGTATTTGTCAGCACCTGGAGCACAACCTCCTTCAAGGAGTTTAGTCAGTTAAGTTTGCAATTGTAGCTGGTTGCATCCAAGGTCATCTCCTTTGCTTAATATAAGCTGTTGTAAAAAAAGATTCGTGCAGGGGCTGCCCCTCCTGTTCCTTGGGAGCTGATTTTAGGCAGAGGCCCTATTACTGTCCCCTGCCTATGCTACATCTGTGCCAAATCTTGTATTTCCTTGGTTCTGACCCAGATCCAGACCCTCCAGCTGGGTTTCCTGGCCTGCTCTCAGACCTGCCTAGTTGCTGTGGACTGTCTGGGTGATCATCAGACTGTGGCTCAGCCTGGCCACGGTTTCTGGATCCTAGTGGGACCTGGCTAGCCACTCTGCAATCTGGCTCCTTGTTGGTGAGGTCACTGGTCCTGCCTGCATTGTTTCCACACTCTGCTCCTAACTCATCTTTAACTGCAGGGCAGTTGGCCTTCCTGCTCCTAGCCCCACTTACCCCTGTTGGAATGAAAAATCACTGATTATGTATTGGGTTCCTTGGGGTCAAGAGATTACACTGATTTGGCAGTCACAGACATAAGATAGAGGTTTCATTTTCACCCACAACTATGTTTATAACATATATGAGACAACAACCCAAAATATTTTATGAAACTAATTTACAAAAGTGTAGATTACGAGACTGCTATGTAGTGAGCATATTGCTTCATTCTAAATGCCTTACATGATCTTGGTCTTAGCTTGGTCCTGTACTCAGCAAAGAGGGTCTGATCAGATGCTTAGTATTACAACATTACAGATAAAAGGATTTTAAAATTTACTAAAATGCATCTCTATTAATGATAAAGACCAGGAATGTTTCTTTATTCACCATAAATACATGAATAGGTAATCTTAACATTTCAACCAGAGCGTCAGTTCTGTGAAGCTTATTTAATAGAAACTATGCCACATGGAAGAAAAAGAGCTATTTGAAGCCTCCACACCCCTGATAGTCACAGTAGAGAAATCAAAACTAACAGATTCATAATAATTACTGACATCTAAAAAATCCTGACAATACTTAACAAAGAACAGGTGAAAAAACCACAGTGTGAGAGCCAAAGAAATGTATGATCAGGCCCATTAGCATGTATGTATGATCCAAGGTGTTACCATGGTTTAGGGTCAGGGCAGCCTGCTAGACCTGTAACAGATGGTCTCTGTTAAGCCCACTCCCTCCCCAAAGGGGAATAGAAAGGGAATAAGGGGGAGAGGCTTATTGATTAGAAAAAAAACTGGAGCAGCTTTAATGAAAATGAAAATAATAATAATTAAAAAAATGGAATATATACAAAACCAGTATTGAACCCAACTCCCCCTGATGGAAATTACATCACAGTAACACTGATGCTGTAGAGCAGGCTGGAAAAGTCCCAGACTGGGCCCTGTGGCAGACGGAACCATGTTCAGGAGCTGGATTCTGGTACTGGATTCAGGAACACACAGATCAGGATTGAAGGCAGAATGGACAGATTGTCCCTTGGATGCCAGCCATTGAAGAAGCTCAAAGAGCCAAGCCGAGAGCTTGACCATCGTGGTCCCTCAGCTTTATACTGAATATGATGCATATGGGATGCAATACCCCATTGGTCAGTTTGGGGTCACCTGTCCTGTTTGCTTCTCCTGCAGGTGCAGCCTTTTACTTTGTGGGTCCCCCAGTGTGGTACACAAGATCCTGCAGTGGCCTTGGTCTGCACCACCAATCTTTGGTACTATCTCTAAACATTGGGTGTTACCACTGCTCGAATCAGACACTGTGAAAACATGCTGCTAATTTCAGAAAGTGCAGTTAGTTAGAAGAACTGAGCTGAAAAGTAAAATCATTGAACAGATTTCGTTCTGTTCTCACTCAAACAAGACAGGTGTCGACTTGGAGACTCTGTTTAACATGCAACTCTAAATATACAATACAATATAGAATTCTGGCCTTTTTTTAATCAGTTCCAAAGACTTGGTGTGTTACTGTCAATGTCTGTCCATAAACTGTGTCTTTCAGCTCTGTAAGTACAGGACCATGAAAAGAGACACTCTTTTTTAGGCCTTATAAGAATTCTCAAGCACCAGGGGGTAAATGAAACACTGCAGTGCTGGATTCAATTCCCCTCGGCGCTCTTGCACGTCACTTAACCACAAAGATAATTCAATAACTTGAACTTCATGTTCTCTTTTCACAGACAAATGCTTTTTTTTTAAAAAAAAAGAAGTAGAATTCAAAGACAGGATTAATAGAAAAAAAAAAATAAAAGCCATGTTTCAGATTAACATTTAGAGGTTTTTTTCTAGGTTTAGTGGGACTTCTTAAGTTGATTATTATCTTTTTATTGTGATGGGTGTTACTAGATTGTGATAAGCACCATTTAAATTTACTATTAATCATTTAGTATTGCACTTTCCAGATTCAATGTTGTGAATATAATAGCACATGACAGCTAGAGAAGTTTTGGAAAGAAAAAAAAAGATTTTAGTATTTCTTCTGTTAGATGCCTGTGAAATCTATATGAGTTTGCAGTGGTTCTGGCCTCATATTTAATTGGACTGTCCCTTGCCAGGTATCCTCCTGATAGCCCACTGATATTTTATAAATCAGTATACTACATATCATTTTAACTCTGTTTTTAAAAACTTGTAGCCTAATAAAGTACATGATAGCAGCTTACTGACATCATTGTCCAACAACTGACCTTCCTAGAGCAGGAATAATGGAGTGACTTTAGGAGTTTGCAGTACTGGTGACTATGCTGAAAGACAGACTGAAGGATACGTTGTTGTTCTCCAGCACAAGTTTAGGCACTTGATTTAGGACTTAAAGGAACAGGTGTAGCCTGCATTATATATGAGAGTTTAAAATTATTTGGTTTTAAATACTTGAAACAATCTGACAGGTATGATTAACACTGTTTACATATTAAGGTTACTATGGTCTTCTATTTTGAGTTCTGTGGGGAAATGATGGATTTCTGTGGGAGGTAGGACAGAAACCAGTAAGTGTATGAGGAAAAAAAAATATTAAAATTAATATGTATCACAGGTATGATTAATCCTTGGATTTTGGACCACAATTTCATTACACTTTTGATTAAATCAAAGTAGGTGACCTCTAACATACTTTTTTAAAAGATCTCAAATTTTTCTTCAGCCTTGGTGCTAAGAGGCAATATAACTGGAACTGAAACTTTAGCAGTTCAATTTTTATACTAATATTTACATATATGTATGTATAAAAATAGATGCAGAACTGAATTTGAGACTGTACCTGACTTTTTTCCCCCCTCATTATTGTAGCTGTAATTAAAACAGCCCTTCCCAACATGGACAGAGAAGCCAAAGAAGAATACTTTGTGGTCATCCAAGCAAAGGACATGGGAGGACATATGGGTGGACTCTCTGGAACTACAACAGTGACAATTACACTCACTGATGTCAATGATAATCCTCCTAAGTTTGCACAGAGTAAGTGCCATTATGTATATGTATTCTCCCATATAAGAAAGTAATATAGTGATTTGGTTTGGTTTTTATCAAGCTTTTTATTTGTCATCATATTTCCTGTGTTTGTAATGTAATTCAAAAATATGTAGCTGCTACTAGAAAAAGATTAATAGTCCTCTGCCTGATTAAGAGCTTAGGAAAGAGGGAATTACATCCACAACAGCACACACAGCTCTCTCTATTCCTTGTTACCCCTCTTACATAACACAAAAGGGCTTGAGGACACTTTTTTTTTCATGTATTTATTTGCTTTCAATGCAGCTGTTTCTAAATGCCAGTTTTAGTTGCTGTTTTATGTGCTGCCATCTCATGTAGAGAAGTGACACCACCAGTAAAAGACATATAACTGATAAAAGAAATAAAGGTTTGACTAATTAGGT
The DNA here is from genome assembly GCA_033439905.1 of Ceryle rudis. Lineage (NCBI taxonomy): Eukaryota > Metazoa > Chordata > Aves > Coraciiformes > Cerylidae > Ceryle > Ceryle rudis. The sequence continues at coordinate 64,122 of JAAGNO010007988.1, forward strand.
AATAGTGAAGAAAACAAAGTAAGTAAGTATGAGTCTAGATAATTGTTGAACTTTAATTTAAAATCCATATTTACTCCTGTGGTTCCAATGGATATCTTGCTGGGATAGGTTAAAATGATTTGGCACCCTGTTGAGATTCTCTACAAGCTTTGTAGTCTATTTCAAAGATGAAGATGAAAAGAAAAAAAAGAAGAGGGAAGAGCATAATGACTGGATCGATTTATTTGGAACAGGTTCAATCTAATGCACTATTAGAAATTCTCATTTTTATCCAGCTTATTCTGAAAAACTAAAGCTGTAAGGTATTAAGAGTGTTTTGGGATTTGAGAATGTTCACATCTAGACTTTGCATCATTTTTACTTTATTAGAAGCATGTTTTTCTAACAAGATACTTATGTACTCAGTGTAAATTTAATTATTTTCCACATATGTATGACTTGAACTTCACTTTTACCCTGTTCTTAAGACACAGAGTGAAATGAGTTTGTCAGAGTACTCAGCATATGATAAACACTTTCCTGTAGTCTAGGAAATGCACATACAGATAGAGAAAAAAATATAAAATAAGCAGAGGTAAAAGCTTTATTACATCATCTTAGTATTTTTCGCAGATAAGTATTCTGTGCACAATAAAATATTTTCTCTCACTATAAAATAAGAAATGCATATATTTTTTACTTCATATCACATTGCATTGAGTGTACTAGTGTGCATTGCACTTGTGTACTAGTGTTTTCCAACATATAATGACAATTTCTGTAATAATGTACGCATCCATAGATGAGACTCCTGGCTGAAGCATGTCACCAGAATGCAGAGGGAAATTTATAACTGTAATTTAGTGTAGCTCTACCTTGGTGGCTACAGATCTACTTTTGCCAGCTTACCTAGCTTTCATATTTGTATCAGCACTTTTCCTGCCAGAATGAAGAAAGTAAATCAGAAAATCAGCAACACAGCTAGTACTAATTGGTACATCTGCTGGAGATCTGAGCAGGAAGCACAGGAGTGAAGGTATACAGAGATGAAACTGTACTTTCCCTGTGCAGTTTACTCATACCTGTTCTCTTGTAGTTTGGATACAGTGACAAGCTGACTAGGTAACATGAAGACTAGGAAGACTGTGTCACAGATTCCTGAAATATGTTTTCTCTATGGAAAACGTAGATTAGTTTTTCTTCAGCAAAGAGTGAGTTGCTGTCTTTCAAGCTGTTATAGCTGATGCATACCAGTGTAGATTTCAAGCTACTGTCTAGGACTAAACACCCTGCTATAACACTGCCCATGATGTAACTTCATTGGAAAAAAAAAAAATGTACTGTAATTCTGTATTATGTATATATTGCATTTAATGAGGATGAGCCATAGTAAATATTGTAGTTGGATGTTATTCCAAATTCTGTCTTTTAAAACTACGTATTGCTAGCATGCTGTCTAGCATTACAGATTAGTCATGACTCTGGCCTTACACAAGAGCTGATCGAGTTAAACAATTTCTTTTACACCATTAAAGCACATTTTGCATTTGCCTGGAAAGAAAAACAAGAAAGGGTCAAACTTACAATAGGGCCTAACCAGAATGAAATAGAAATTCATAATGTAATACATGCTGCTTTCACAATAAATTATAATGAACTCAGAAATCAGTGTGTTTTATCTGTTTATTGTTTTCAGGCAGGACAGAAATGTATATTTATGGTTTGATTTGAAATAGTGTTAGCCTCCTGGGTTCTAGAAATGAAAAAGATAAACCTTTACTACTTCTGTGATCTCTTTGAAATTAATTTAGAGGCATTTTATATGTCACAGAAGTTTTTAACCTGGAAGTTTACTATAGGATTGTACTGAGAAGAACTGTGTGCTGCTGTGAAAACCAAGGACTTTCAAAGATGTATGATATGTGTGTTTTGGCCAGCTCTACACTAAGACATCTGGACAGGACAATTTATAATTCTTAAGAGCAATTTGTGTAAAAGAGTCAGCTGCATCTTTTTTTTTTTTTTTTTTTTTTTTTTTTCCCCCAGTAATTTTTATACTATCTCAAGAAATCTCAGAGAAAACTACCAATTTAAAAATGCAATTAACTGTGTCTGGAGATTCAAACCACAAAGTGTGGACAGCAGTATAAATTATGAACACATAATTTAGTCTCCTGAGGCACTTGATTGTTTTGGCTGCTCATTGTTTGTGACCCATTATGAATATTCTTGAGGAGTCTTGATGACCTCTGAATTATCTGTAATAATTTAGCCTAGAAACATTAAAGTAAAAAAAAAAAACAAACCCACAACAACTTTTACTTTGGGACAGAGTATACGTCTAGCTAATACATGTATTTGTGAAATCTTCAAAGTTTCCTTCCTACTTTTACCTGTTACTACTGCAGTCAGACAATAACAGTTAAAGCAACACCTCGAGAACATTTTGGTTTTAGAAAACTGCTAGCTGCACGTAACAGTAAAAGTGCAACGTTCTCTTAAACTGTGAGGACAAAAAAGGGACAAAGATATGAACTGTTTGACAAAAACAGTCTTAATGATCTCATCTGTTAACCTTTAATTCCTTTTCACTATTTTAACTGATAATTAACACTGCAGTTGATTGCATCACATATTAACCATAGCTTCAATAAGTGTAAATTACGAGCAGGTAAAAAAATAGGCAATTCATGAAGAATCTTTGATGTAAAGCATGCTTATTCTGGGAGATACAATAGTAAAATGGGTATTTTGAGTTTTCTCTTAATAGAACATGTATTTATAATGATCTATGACAATTTCTAAAGAGATTTTTGACACTTCCTTGTCTAACCAATCTTATTTTTTGCCTAACCAATCTTATTTCCTCCTATGACTGGTTGACCTGTCTGGTAGAGGAGGGGAAGGCTGTTGATATGGTCTACCTAGACTTCAGCAAAGCATTCAACACAGTGTCCCACAGCATCCTCCTGAAAAAGCTGGCAGCCCATGGCTTGGACAGGTGCACCCTTTGCTGGTTTAAAAACTGGCTGGACGACTGAGCACAGAGAGTGGTTGTGAATGGTGCCACATCCAGTTGGTGTCCGGTGACCAGTGGTGTCCCCCAGGGATCAGTACT
>JAAGNO010007988.1:67318-85079 GCA_033439905.1 Ceryle rudis
TAGTGGCATGATTTAGCTGATGTTGTGGTGTTAGGTCATAGGCTGGACTCGATGATCTCAGAGGTCTTTTCCAGCCTTAGTAATTCTGTGATTCCGTGATTCTCTAGGTCAGAAGTTTTAAAGCAAATATCACAAAACATAAAAATGCTGACTATTTGAAAAGCACTTGCAAGTGGATTTTAGTCTAACCCTACAACAAAATAGTAAATACACTAATGATTGCTATAAGTTATTGTTTCCTTTAAAACATACATTTTGGGAGTTTACTTGAATGACTCTTCAGGAGTTTTTTATCACAAAAGGAATGTGGAAGGGATTAGACAAATGAAACCAAATCAAATTAAAAGTATCAAAAAAGTGATAAAAATCTGTGTATAAGGTATCTTTGAAGTATTAGATCACTCTTCTACAGAATAAAAGGTGGTTTCATAGTTGAATTGTATCTACAGGTCTATAAATAATATTGGCAAGTTTAACAATACCTGCAGTAAAGAACATTGCATACTTTCAGTGTTGAAAGCAGCTTCATATTTATGTTTGCGAACACTAAGCATCCCTGCAAGGAAGAAGCAGGATACTTCTGTAACAAAATAATATTCACAAACAGTAAACTGAATATTCCTATATAAGGAACATGTTTTTCTGATTTCGTAAATAACTTGTTTAAATGTGGTTTGTATCAGTTGCACATCTCAACAGTTTGCATGGAGAAGCTATAAGTAAAAGAAGAGTACACAAAAAAATACTGTAATCAGGTGTAATGTTTAGTCCTTTCCTGTTATTTTTAAAGGTCTGTATCACTTCTCGGTAGTGGAAGATGTTGCTCTTGGTGAACCAATAGGAAGGGTGAAAGCCAACGACCTGGATACTGGAGAAAATGCTAAATCATCTTATGATATTATTGAAGGAGATGGAATGGATATATTTGAAATTACTACAGATGCTCAAACGCAGGATGGCATTATTAGAGTGAGAAAGGTAAATGATATCTCTGTTAAAAACAGATGTTTATTGTACATACAACTATCCACATAGACTTTTCTCTGAGAATATGCTGGATTTCCAAGGATTCTTTTTTATATAGATGAGGTGTCAAGCCAGTGAAATGATAAAAAGAGGATGTATTAGCCATGTTTCTCAAAACTGCCATTTAGGTAACAGTTGGGGAGACATCCATGGAAGTATTTTCGGTGCTGGGCATGTGTTAATCTTATCTGGGCTTCCACATGGTCAAATAATATAGGATTTACTTCCTTGGTTCCAAAGATGAAGAACAGATTATAAACTGCTTTGTTGGTGGTAAACTACCATAAAATCTTGGCTGATTCATCAAATATCCTTTATCTATTATTTGATTTGCTCTATAAACTGGTCAAATAGTGTTCAGAGAAAAAAATATCATACCATATTATTTAAATTACCTGATATGTGAGAGGCTTAGTCTTCTACATTTGCTCATGCTGAAGTCTCTTGCTCAATGACTAGTGATTTCAGTGAACCTTATCAAGGACATCAGTACAGTTTCACATAAGAAGTGTCAAATTTGGACCCCAAAGAAGGCTTTTACAGTCTTAGTATGTGCAAGATGAAGTATTTGAATGTACACAACAGAAGGACCACCCAGTTATATACAGAAATATGGGGAGAGACAACAGATCTAGAACAAACTTGGCTAGTAAGGTCAATTAAATATTAATTGCAGATTTAATTTTCATTATTTCCTGAAGAAGAAGATTCTCTGTGTTCCAAAAAAGAATATGAGTATAACTTAACACTTGCATAGATGGTTTTAAATATGTAGCATAGAGCACTCTAAGTGAGTCTTTGCTTTTTCAAACAAACAAAAACAAAACATGACATTCCAGTTAAAAAGAACCCAATGAGTACAAGTAATTAATATTTAACTTGTGCCTGTAATTAAAGAGGTCAGGCAGAGTACCTGTCAAAAGTGTGTATTTTCTGTTTCTCACTGAGTAGATCAGCACTGCAGATGTATAATAAAATGATGTATTTTTATCTATATTTAGATCTGTTTTCCTAAAGGGAAAATTATGATATACATCTCTGATCTTCCTTACTGTTATTTATTGTATGCCATGGCTTCTTTTGTAAATTAAGGCAATTAGCCTTTTGCCCCAGTTCCCTTGACTTTATTTCATTACTGCGTTTCTAACATAATGTTGGTTTATATATTCCTTTTGACAGCATAATAATTTTGGTTCTACTACAGTAGATGATGTACAGAGGGTACTGTTCACCAATAGATTTTCTCCAGCATAAATTTATGGGGTTTAGACAATGCAGAGTAAATTTTCAATATGATATTCTGATTAAGCATGACTAAATGTATTGGGGTGCTGTCATTTCTATAAAGCATATGAAAAGCAACTGAAAAAATTATACAGGAACTATGACTGGCAAAGTTAAAAACACTGATTTATAAATCACCATTCATAATTACAAAAGCTTACTAATTTAAGAGCTGCTAATAAAGAAGCAAAGTTTCCTCATGTTTATTAGAGTATGGGAGAAAGAGCAAATCCCACTAGACCTTGATTCATACCCAAAAAAACCCCAACAAAATTTGGAAGTATACATATTGAAGGCTTTGACACATTTCCCGAAGCTTCTTATTTGTGCTCTTGCTGGTATTTGCATTGCAGATTCAGGGTTTCTGTGTCCTTTTAATTTTTATCCCTGGGACATTGTAATGCAAATCTTAATATATTTCCAATGCTTGGCAATTTGCATCTTTGAAATTCGAATCGTTGTGAGACACAAGAGAATTCTATGGTGAATATCCTGATGTGCTTCAAGATACAAACTTCAGTCTCCTATAATAAGAAATTCTAATATTCAAAAGTGTCACAGATTTGGGTTTTATATGGCATTTCATTCCTTTAAATTCACTGTGCTTTTATCTTTTATGTTTAATATGGAACTGTAAAATAGTAAAACCAATGGTGACATGGCAGGTATATTGATAAAGTAGTTGGTTTAGTGTTTCTCTCTCTCAAAAAAAAAAATATACAGAAATAGGAATTGCTGCAATTTTAACAGATTCCTCAGAGATATCTACCTCATTTACCTCTATAAACAAAAATGCAGAGTTACCTGAAGTGCAATTACGTTGAAGTACTTTCTTATATGGTTAGCTCTACATTTTTCTATATAATGCCTCTTATATCCAACAAATAATAATTGCTAGTTCTTTGCAATTCTCACATTGTTCTGGAAGTAATAAAATATTTATTCTTTGTGGAGCTATTACATATGTTTGCGTTTTTATTCCCCAACTTACAAAGCACTGATTAAGTGCAAGTTTGGTATGCAAGTCATGTCATCAGCAACAAATTTGTAGCGCTTATCTGATATGTAATTGTAACAGTATAATTCATGACAGATAATATTTTGGTAAATTTATTGTGAAAAACAAGAAAACAGTCTTGTTTTCTCTGAGGCTGGTTAATAAACAGATATCAATATATGCCTAGAAAATTTGCAGGTTGGATTTCTGTGTGTGATAAGTGATTGCATTAAAACTCCCTGAATGTGTTTATATGCACATAACTTTCATCCGTCAGCATTATATTCATTTATTCTTCCTCTGTGGCCATTAGTAAAAGACATTTATCTTTGTCATTCTTAACAGCTCCTGGACTTTGAGACCAAAAAATCCTATACTCTGAAGGTAGAAGCAGCCAACATTCATATTGATCCTCGCTTCATCAGTGGAGGACCATTCAAGGATACAGCAACAGTAAAAATTGTAGTAGAGGATGCTGATGAGCCACCAGTGTTTTCATCACCGACTTACCTACTGGAAGTGCATGAAAATGCTGCTGTTAACTCTGTGATTGGTCAGGTGACTGCCCATGACCCTGACGTGTCTTCCAGTCCTATAAGGTACTGCTGCTTTAAAGTTCTCTTTGAAAAACTACTGACAAAATATTGTTTATTTTCCCATACTTTGTATGACACTGTTCTCATGCCATTCTATTTCTCTGAAAATACTTGTATTGGATTTGTTAGATTTATCAGTTCAGATCATTTTCAAAGTCATGAAAATGCTCCTTGCCACATGAGTAGTTTTATGAAACAGTAGGAATACAATGAAAATAAGAAATAGAGAGTGTGATGTCAGATGGGGTTGAATCATCAGTATGTATCTCTGCAGTAACTTTAAATAATCTGCTAGTTTCTGCACTAACAATACTGAGTTTATTCCATGTAGCTGTAAGGCTGTCAAAACAAATTTTGTATTCTTTTGGCTAAAGCCATTCCTCGTTTAAAGATAGAAAGTCAGAGATGATTATGCCTGTATGACTTTTACAACTTCAATTTACAGTATTTTCCCTTTTCAATGTAACTTTAACAAAATCTCTTATTCTAGTTTCTTCAGATCAGTGTTTTCTGTCTCATTTTGATGATCACACATCTTCCCCTCCTGCTTTGTAATGGTTAATATGGTATGATGTGAGTGTTCCCGAAACACATTTTACTGTGTACTGCCCGCTAAAAGAATTATGAAAACAAATGCCAAAATGTCAAATTCATGCTGAAGGTATATTTGGAGAGAGTTGATTTAATAATAATCATCACTGTACTTTACTGCCTTATGGAATTTAAGCTATGCAAACAGTCTGCAGCATTGTGAGGATGATGGTAATTGTTATAATCTATCACATAAGAGCATTTTGTCATCATCATCACTTAGATCAGTTTTGATACAGAGACAAACTTTAAAACTTTATTAGAGGGCCTATGCATATAGCATGTTAGCATTTTTAGAATTAGAAATCCAGAATTTCCAACATGTTTGGATGTATTAGAACTTGTGTATGAAGAAGTTGGATAATACATTGGAGTCTCTTATTCCTAAATCATCCTTTCAAAACTAGTCAAACGTAGCATTGAGTATCACCGATTACTATGCAAATTAAGTGAATAATGTATTTTCTACTGCAGCATACAACTTAGATGGTGGTAATAGGCACCAAATTTATTTTCTTACCAGAAAAGCTCTTGGCACGATCAAAGATGGTAATCCGATCGTAGAAATAGGAAATAAATGAGGTTAGTTACTCACATTAGAAAAATGTTACGTAAACAGAAAAAAGTAATATAGAATGCACAGAGTTTGATCTAACACAGTTTAAGGAATGGCTTGATGCCTAGTTTTGTTACCACTGTCCACTGACATCTGTGAAAAAGGGCTTGCACTGCTGTTACAAAGACAGGGGCTTTTGAAAGGTGTTTGAAACCAACCACCAAGTTGGCTTTCTTCTCTTTATTCCAGCTCAATAGTAATTCCTCTTTCAGTTTAACCTTAGTTCTTTCCCCCTACCCTATTCTGCTTTGCTCTTGGCTCATCTGCCAAGATGAGTGCTCATCCTGAGTTCACCTGCCTCTTGATAGTGTCCCTTTTGTTCCTCATCTCTGCCTGACTTCAACGCTGCTTCAGTTTTACCTTGGTTATTTTGCCAGTTTTGTTCTGTTTGCCTGGAATACTTTCCTAGTCCTGCCCCAAACTCCTAATAATTTAGATGTTTTATATATTTTTTTTCTGTGATACACTCAAATATATTAAACATAAGATAAAAACTTGAAAAGCATAATGACAACATTCTATTTAAAAAAAAATGGGTTGCTTTAATACTTTCTGGCTATTTAAAAAATGTTTCTCTTTAAAATAGAATTTGAGGAGAGAACAACAAATTACTTTTCAAGGAAATTGTATTTTTCAATAGATACCTGTTTTATCATTGTTTTGATTAAAGCTGTTTCTACATTTGTTATAAAAGCCCTATGAACACAAAACAGAAATATGAACCGTCTTACGGGCTACCAATACCACAACAGCTGCCCGTTAGTCTTCTGCACAGACTCAGTAAACTCAGAGTATTGTGACACCATAAATGAAATAAAACTTGGTATCTCTGTACATGAGTCATGAGACAAAACATTAAAGAATGTAGAAAAATTATTATAGAAAAGAAAATACTATAGAAAGTATAGAAAATACTATAGAAAATATTATAGAAAGAAAATACTATGGTTTTGGGTGGGGTGTTTTGTTTTTTTTGGGTTTTTGGGGTTTTTTTTGTTGTTGTGGTTGTTTGTTTGTTTGTTTGTTTTTTTAATAATGATAAAAAATAAAAGGTTTGACATAATTTCTATCCAATACAAAGTACTTTTTTTTTTATGCTTGCTTAGAAGAGATGAAATATATGCATATGCTGTATGGGACTTCTCTTGTTGTTGAGCCCTAATCTGGATAAGCAAAGGCATGTTTGACTTGTTAAGTGATAATGTGATACTCAGATGAATTGCTTTCATTATTCATTTCTCCAATGAGTATGAACTCTCTCTTCATATCAGTTGTTATGTTGGTCTAACTACATTGCATCTTTCATAAGCCAGTATTTTTAAACTAAGCAGCAAAATTTTTCTTTTACCTTTATTTGCTATCCTGCTGTGTATGTTGCATAAGGGTTTAGCTTATTTTTAAGCCTGATAGTGAAAAGGATTTACAAATTTGGCTAATAATTGTAAACATGGTTAGTAGTTTAACTTATTCTAGCTTATTTCAGAAGCTTACATCAATGGCTCGTATCTTACCACATCTAGACCACATGTATCTCTCTTAGGAAATGGACCCACTGAACTCAGCTAAGATGGTTGTAAAGTTTTACTGTAGCTTATTTAGTAAGAGTGGTACATTGTGTCTTACAGTATAATTAGGCTTGAAAGATCGTTATCTATTAGCATACAAATCTGTTGATTCCAGTAGTACTTATTTCATGTTTCTGTTATTTTATAAACAGTTTTTATTTATCTGCATAAATTATCTTGGATAAAGCATAATCTAAATCCACAGGAAAAAACCATGAGTAATAATCTTTCTTCCTGTACGGTACCTGCCCCCTATAAATCACTGCCTTTCAGTGTCTTTCTCTGTGGAGAGATAAGCTTCACTGGGGCAGGTTTTCCCCATTCATATCAACAGAAAATTCATCCTGGCAGCAGTTGATCATTTTCTTAATACACAGCAGGCCTTAGAGACCTAGATAAGGTATTTCCTGCCTCGCTCATGGTACAGCTGTTTATCTGCCACTAAGTAGCATGTGCAATCTGCCTGGCATTAATAAACAATGGTAATTTACCACTGATGTGGTATCAATACTGTGATTCAAATCAAATTCAATCAGCAGCAAAAAAGGTGTTCTGTTCTTATTTACATTGGTAGAAATAAAGAATAGATCAAGTTAAATCATGCAGGAGCAGGACTAAGAATCATTTTAAGTCTTCTGTTAAACCACTGTGGGGTTGTTCCTAGAATTGCCATAGTAGAGCCATAAACTAACCAAAGTTCTCCATAACCTCTGCTGGGTTTATGGCAATTTCAAAAGATATAATTTTATTATTTCCTGAGTTATTATTTTCTCATTTTTACAAAAATGTATGTTTTCTGTATAGCTTATGGATCTGACAATGCATTCCCATTAAAAGAGTTACAATACCATTATCATGAAAAGGAAAACTGCAAATGTGCTATTAATTCTCCCATGTTTATGACACTGCAAATTTAAGTTGTTTTTTTTGTTTGTTTTTTTTACCAAATATTTATCAAAGTAAAATCAGGAGAGGGTTTTATTTCTTTGTAGTCTTGTAAAGCCAAGTAACATGTTAAAAATGTTTCATTTTGCATGCTGGTTTTGCATTGTGAATAAATACTGTTGGGATAAGATGAAATGCAATATAATAAGCTCACAGATGTTATGCTCCCAGTTGTATAAGTTCAGAAAATGTACTGCAGGAAGACTGTGAATAGAAATTTAAAAAAGGATTGATCCTTAGAGAAAAGCTGTGTCTTATCTCAATGGAATTTATGTCAAGCCCAGATGAACTAAACATTAAATAGCATAAAGTATTTAATATTTTATTTTATTTGCGGACTGTAAAAATTTAATGTTTAATATCAGAAGAGGGTTTCTGCATCATTACATAAACATCAAGAATTAAAAGATAGTTTTAAGTAATGACATCTTAAAAAAGTTACCTTGTTTGCTTTTGTTTTCTTGAGTGAAATCTTAAACCTGTGAAAGTCTGTAAGATATGTTTTTAACTAACCACACTAGTACCAGAATTTTACTTCTAATACTTTAATTGGAACTAGGGAGACATCAAAATAAGGTTAATATACATTTTCAAGAAATGTGATTGACTGAAGTTAGACATCTACAGCTTTATTCTTCCACACAAGTGACCTGATTTTCAGAAATGCTGAGGATAGTACAACTATCATTAAACCATTTAGAACTGAGTATGTGGAGCTCACTAGAAAATTATTTTACTTAAATATCCAAATATAGCTTTAGGCACATATATTTGGAATTTTACTTTTTTCTTTTTTAATATTCTGGTACACTTCTTAACCAAACTACTTGGTTTTAAGTCAGTAAAGCTAGTTCTCAGAATTTAAACCCAGAAAATGTAAATGTCTTATAAATCCCATTTCCTAGTTAAACAGGAGTTTTTATGCTTAAGTCTATCAGTTGTTAAATACATTATTAGTGTGACCATCCTAGCCTTGATCTTTAATAATGAAGTCTATAAACATATATACTTATAAGTTTTTAGTTAATTTTCATAATTCAGAACTATTTTTTGTTCAAAATGAATTATATCTGACAATGAAATAATAAAACATGTATGCCATAATCCTAAGGTTTGAAATCAGATCCTAATGTTATATATATCAAAATCAATTGTTTTATGCTGGAATGAGTTTGAGTTCATTAGAATATGTTTATTATAACAAATAAAGGAACTTCTGAATCAGAAATTTTTGGAAATTGCTTATGATGAAGCAGTAACCAGAACGGAATAACTGTTTTTCAGATAACTGCCATTGTCACTGTAGCATAATATGTTCTTTTTCTTTTATCAGTGAATTTAACAGCATAATTGCAAAAAGTAGAAATGTAATAAGAAACTGACAATCTGAATCACTTTTCTGATCACTATATAATGTAATCCGCTCTGATACTGTATCATAACTCACCCTATTATGCCTACATATAATGCAAAACAGATGTAAAAATTGTCAGTGCATGCTGTTAGGTTCTGTAATACATAGATACAAAGGCTTAAAAGGCTTTTATATAAATCCACAATTAGGATTCAGTAAAACCCCTTGAAGTCAATTTTTGCCGAACTGTATCAATAGTTTGTCACTAAACTATGTCATTTCGTACCTTTCCTGACAAAAAATTGGAAGCCTTAATTTTGTGTGTTAGTCTCTTTCTGTGAATAATAACATTAATAAGATAACTCTGCAAAAATGGACAAAAATAAAAGCTTTCCTGGACATCCTGTTCTCAGCTTTAAATCATCATCCTGCATAATGCACCATTGGAGCAATCTACTTCAGCTCTTTAGTGTTGTCAGACTGTTTAGGTTACATAATTTGCCTGGACTTTCACATTTGCAAACTGACTACCTGTCAGAGGAAACTTGTTTTGTTAAAAATCAGTGGTGTCAATCCATAAAACAATCAGTCCTTCAGTATCTGAAGTGTTTTATATGAAAATGGTGATTCACTAACTGCGTTCTGCCCGTGGAGCTCCTTGACACATAACCAAATAATATGCTTGGTGAATAGTTCATGTTTCATTTATCTGAAATTTGTTTGTAAAATAATATTATTCAGCCCTTTTTAAGATAACCACGAAGCCCTCCATTTTTGTGTGCTTAATACATTATGGTTGAAATTATCACCAGATGTTGTGAAATACCATAGAAACTGTCTAATAAATATGATGGATTGTGCAATTAACTCTTGATCAGCACTGATTTTCAATGATGTTACCCGGTGAACCTGAGGGCATTTTATGACCTTCTCACTATGTATACAGCTAATTATTCCTTGGGCAAGGAATTATTAAGTTTTTTTAGTCTCAGTTTGACATTTTGTCTTATAAATTAGGGTGCTATTGAGCTTCTCAATCTATTTGACTATAGAACTGCAGCTCTCAGAGGGATCCCTAAACTGTCTTGTGATTGTATGGATTACACCAACTTCATTAAGTAGATTACAGGGATCTCTGTTTTGTAGGTTTTCCATTGATCGACATACTGACCTTGAAAGGCAGTTCAACATTAATGCAGAAGATGGGAAAATAACTTTGGCAACACCACTGGACAGAGAAACAAACATGTGGCACAACATAACTATTGTAGCTACTGAAACTAGTAAGTATTTGTATATGCTGACTTGTAGTTCTGTCGGTTTTATAATTAATGTTAATAGTGTGTGCAGTGAAAAATGCATATCATTCAGTGAAAAGTAAATTACATTGCATTTCTAAATTACAGAATTTTTGAAAGAAAATTTAATTTCTACCGAACTTCAATTTCTTTTAGTTTTCAAAACTAAATTTTTTTCAGTGAATAGAGTAGGGTAGTTTTTGAAGAGATACATGAGTATATTTCTACAGAGTATATAGGGTAAATGTTAAAAAAAAAATAAATAAACCCCCAAACTAAAGCCTTTTATTTAGTTAGTTACATGGAGACAGGAAAAAATAAAGCTTTGCTATTGTAGACTCAACCCAGAAGTTAACACTGAGTGATTTTATGTTTCAGTACCATAAATGATAAAGCACATGGGTCGTGTTGCATGAAAGTAGTCCTATTTGATATCTATGAATAAATTTCCTCATATACAGCTATAGAGAAGAACATGGTTTGTACAGATCCACAAAACTATTCTGACTGATCTATACACCTAAGTCATTGGGAGCCAGGAGTGTCACCATGTGTAGGAATATGGGTCCTAGTTTTTAATCAAGAGGAATTCCTGGTTAATTTGGAACTGTAAGTTCTGCTGGCAGGATCACATATGACAATATAATTTATTATTAACACTGTATTTTAGACTATACACTTGACATTCATAAATGTAGGTCTGTCATCCCATGTTCTCTTAACCGAAACATTAACTATGAAACTATTTCAATGTATGTGCACATTTGACACATTGTAAGAATATTTGTCTTTAGAGTCTGGTGATTGGTGTTGCAAATTCTTGCATGTAGAAAATGAGGTTATGTTAATGGTTGTTTTTCCCCTAGATTTTCTTTTTCAAAGTGTATAGTATCATGATACAGAACTTCTAATGCTCAGTTTCATAGTACTGTATCTATAAAAATAATGAATTGTTGAATAAAATACACTTATCTGGCCCATTTTTGTTGTCCAGTATTTTTCTGTGGTACTTTTAATCCCAAACATGTTAGGAATCTGTGGCAGGTAACTGAAATGGCATACATAAATGAGAAAGATAGATGTGTATAAACTAAGCTTTCAACTCATAATGCCTGTAAACTGTATGCCTATGACTTACCTTTGTGTATTTCACTGCCAGTAGGGCCAGCAGTCCCCTGTTAATTACTGTTAAATCTTGCAGGAAAACCCTACTTTGATAAATGAGCAAGGACTTTCTGCTTGCAGGAAAGCCAAGCCAACACAAGGCATGGAACTACATAAGGAAAGAAAGCAAGCTCTGGTTTCAAAGAGCATAATTTTCATGTTTTTAAAGGAGGAAGGTATAAAATTTCCATACCAATTTTCCCGAGACATGAGGAATGTCAGATCATTATATTTACCAATGGCATGGAAAGCAGAATTATTAGTTTGTGATCCAAGCTTTCAGACATTGGAATATTAAGATGCAATGTTAAGCAGTTTTTTATTTTATTTCCTCCAGAAAGTCAAAGAAGAACAATATTAAAGGAATATTTTTTTCAAGAAACTCATCCAATTCATTTTTTCATCTCCCTTATACATGTGCCAGAGCAAAATTAACAAAAGTGCACTTTACTAAGACACAGCAGAATCAAGTTTGCCTGTTGCATCTTCAGATTTTTAAAATGTAATTTTATTTAATAATATTTTAAGATATCATCTATGTCATTAGACTTCTTGGGAGCCTCAGCATCTATCACTATTGTAAAATTGCCTCTTATCAGGCTGGCTATGAAAATAATACCACTCTTCTTCTAAGCATTTGTATTCCTTCTGATGGCTTATTTTTGTATTCCTAATGGAATTATTTGACATTTACATAAAACAAGAGCTTAATTTCATAGACTACTGTCTTTGTTTATTTAAGAGAAATTATTTTTAAACTCCTCATGCAGAAACTAAATTTGTTTGTAGAATTGTCAAGCAGGGTAAAATGGGCATTTGTAGCTTTTTTTCCCAGCAACATAATAAGCAAAATCTCTGTTATAAAAGAACAGAAATCTGTTGAAGGCAGACACAAGCAGCAAATGAAAATACAAAGTGTGTCATTACAATGCTTTCACTGATAGTAATATTAACAGAGTGCTGATCTCTTCCATAAAATAGCAAAAGACTAGTTTGGAGGTTTGTTTTTTAGAAGGATGTTTTCTTATTCATAGGCAAGTGTTTGACTGGTAGTGGCTTGAGTGGCTTT
The DNA here is from genome assembly GCA_033439905.1 of Ceryle rudis. NCBI lineage: Eukaryota > Metazoa > Chordata > Aves > Coraciiformes > Cerylidae > Ceryle > Ceryle rudis. Next base: position 79,824 of record JAAGNO010007988.1, read on the forward strand.
CTCTTGGACAGTTACCCAAACTTTTGTGTTGCCTTTATGTTCTCAAAATATGTAGACAAGTTGCATAGAGTTTTATGCCTCCTGTTTAAATCACAGTAACTATGTTGCATACTGGTTGCATGCCCCCTAGAGATATTTCTTCAAATATCTCATCCGTTTGAATCTTTTTTTGGTTACTAAAGATGAAACAGTACAAAGAGCAATCAGTGAAAAAGAATGGACTAAAAATGATTAATATATGCAGGCAATATTTAGGTAACAGTTTTGGTATTTCAAATTTAGTTAAACATTTTCCATGAATTTAGTGAAAAAACTGTAGATAAACTCCTTCTGCATCTTGGATCCTCTCAATTACCCTTAAATCTGTCTACTCTTAAATGCTCCATTCCTTTGCAACATAGCTTTTTCTGTTGTACTTCTTTCCTCTATTGTCGAATTAACTTTTGCTTCTTTGTTGTTCAACATTTTTCCTCTTTGGTCATGTAGTGTGACTCCTCTATGTTGATGCATTCTGTCCCATGGATATTTACCCTTTGACCTCTTGGAAGATTACTTTGAAATACAGCCTTAGGATTCACAGAAGAAATAAATGTTATTAAGACTCATGGCAAAAGCAATATTGAAAGTTACTGCACCTATAAATTGATTCTCAAATCTTCTTTCTACATTGCCATACATCCAAGTTTACTCTGCTGAATGAGTCAGAAGCAGGAACACCTAGATGATTACAGGCTAGAGAAAGTAGGTTCATTGGCAAAATGACCTTTCCCTGAGAACTCACCTTTTGGTCTGTGAATGTAAAAGGTGAACTTGTGTTTTCTGTCACTGACTCCAGACTTCAAATACTAGACGAGGTTTCTCATTGTTTTGTTGTGTAGTTGAGATTTATGTGAACTTAAAATTGTATGCCAAGATTGGGAGGTTTATTTTAGTAAGATGCTTGAGAGAACCAGGGTGGATATAGCCTTGATTCATAACTGGGGGCTGATTATGCTGCTTGTATGTTCGGGCTCTCTGTAGCTATGCCCTGAACTTGGGGGAATGTGCAAGTAGTCTCTGAGAGCCTGAATTGCAGTGTAGCAGGAATGAATGATTAACTTACACGTGTTTCTTTTGGTGTATCTTTTGTGTATATACAAAGGCTCATCACATCATTGGTTCTTTGGTACTTTTTGAAATGGAATTTTCTGCAATTCAGTAAAATCTAATGAAGTCAGGATCCAAATATTCATACATGATCCCATTCACCTGCACACACAAATAACATTTTTTTTAGTTTATAGAAGTTACAATTGTAGCTATAACTACTATCACATTGACCTTCTTGTGTTGCTTGCATTAACTGGTTAACAATTTTGCCGGGCAATTAAGTTCAGGCTAGGCTAACCTCCTCAGTATTCTCTTGGTTTCTTGTAGAGGTTTTGCATTGCTTACCAAGTTAGGTGTTGTCAAATCTACCCAGCTACTAAAAGAAAATCAAATAGCCATAATTTATTCTAGAACATTTCTGCTACACTTTGCACAGATACTCGGAATGGAGTTCAGAATCACTGATCATTTGAGCTATCAGATTGTTATACAAGTATGAGGCATATAATAATTAAATACTATCTTCTTTATGCCTCCAGCTCCATGGATTTCTATTTCCATCTTCTAATGGCTGTAATAGCCACGTTGCAGATATTTCTATAGTATCCTTACTATGTGTCTTATGAATACTAAGCCCTATACTTCAGTCGCTGCTGGTTAATTGATACAACAAAAGCAGTAATAAATGGAGAACTAATGTACTTTGAAACCAAAGCAAAGACTTATCCCAGAGAGGCTGTTTTAACTGAGACAAGAAAGAAGTGTATTAGTATCATAATTTAACTGCACAGCATTTCTCCAAATTAAGTATAAATATCCTGATATTTACATACTCATCCCTCCTAAACTGTAGCTGAGATCTACTCGAGATACAGGATTCTAATGTATTCTTTGTAAACAAAAAGTATACTATAAATGCAATCATTATTAGCAGTGTTTATCTGGAATTCTCTTTTTAAAAAGTGAGGTAATCCTTTTCTTGAGAATATCTGTACTACACAGTGGAAATTCATTGAATGATACTATAGATTTCAGCAAGAAAAAAAAAAACTTCTAAACTTGTGCCACTTGGCAGCCTCTGAGATTTGTGAAAAACACCAACAAATAACAGAAACCATGGCTCATAAGCTTTAAAGACAATTAAATGATAATCCCTTTAACATCCCCAAGCTTTCTTTATCTGACATAAAATGGAGTGGACTACTCAAGATCTCTATTTTCTTTCTAGCCTTCTTATGCCCAGTGGTAGCACTGGAATCCTTAGGCTGCATTTAGGCCAAATCTCAGTTACAGTTTCTGAGGTACTGACATGAGCAAGCATAGACAGGTTCGTTTACAATTATCATCAACTCAAGCCTTTTCAGACATACTGGGAAATAAAGAGATGAAGCATGCATCCGTTTGCTCTGTTACATCAAGTTACAAGAAGGCTCTTTTCCCTCTTCTGACATTCTATGCATTGCATGCACAGACATGCAACAGCTCAGTCCACTGGGGAATTCCAAAGCCAATGCATGTCTGCCTGGGAGAGGATATTTCTCTTCCCATAGAGCATTGCTTTTAGCCAAGTTTTAAATCTCTGAATGAAGAGGTTTAATGGAATTTCTGTTTTCTTTATTCTCCAGGCAGTGCAGTCTTGGAGATATTATGTTAATTTTGATTGACTGTTTTATCAAATGATTCTTAGTATTCAGCTTTATTTGCCAAAGAGTAAGCATACCAGTGGCTGGCTAAACCCCCCACCCCCAAGTACTTGACAAACTACCAGAACCGCCACAACTTGTAGAAATTCTCACAAATTATTAGTCAAAGCAATAGATGATATTATAGACAAGATTTTGAAATGGAAATGGCCATTTGACCATAATAAATACTTTCAAGACATAGAGCATAAGAGTCTCAAGGACAAATCTGCAGGCTTTATCTAACAAAGGTAATTACCCATACCAACTGCATTCTTTAGAAATGAAGAAGTATGAAGCAATTCTATCACCTAATGGGAAAGGGCATAAAGCCAGAAAGACTTTTTATAGCTTACCAAGAATATAAATACAATAACTGAATAATCACCGAGCACATGCTGTACTAAAGTTATCTATATTGTATATTCCTAGTGCTTCACGACATGCTCTAGGGGCAGGCATGCAGGGAGCTTGTGTGTTGGTTTTTGGTGTTGCTTCCTTTTAGTGGTCAGTTATTTAGGTGTTCTTTATTCTTGTAGGTATGGTTGGACTCAGTGATCTACAAGATCCTTTCCACCCATAATTATTCTGTGATTCTGTAAAGTTATCTATATTGTATATTCCTTTAAAAAAAATACAAGGATACTAATTAAAAAGGAAGAGACACATAGTTACTCTTCAGAATAAGCCTATAGCTATAATGTGCTTTTTAAAGCCATGAATACCTTTGCTTATATTGTCATTTATTTTATTTTATTTAGCCTTTTATTGTAAAAATGACTATAGACATTATTAGCAATAATGCTAACATTTTAGGAAGTTACTTTGCTGCATCATGTAATTAACTATAATTTAGGGCTGAGTAAATTTCAGTGAGTTTTAGAAAGGGAAATAAGCCTTTTTGAAGGTTTAAATAGGGGAAGCTCAGGAATATTAACATTTTTTGCTTTACTCTGTTTTCTCTGGTTTACTAGAACTCAAACTGGATAAGTCATCATTTTTGCACAGAAACACAGAGTTTAGTAAGGTAGTTTTTATTCATTTGCACATAAATATGGGGTTACACAGAACTCCATAGAGTCTAATGGGTCACAGACCATTTACCATTGGTCAGCTTTACGTATATTATGTAAAGCTAGTTTGCAGTTCTCAGCTATGGAAATGTGGTCAGACATATCAAAAACTTTCCCATTAGTGTTTTTCACAGCTCAAGAATAGCAGAAGGGGTATCTACATGTTTAATAACATGGGGGTGGCCATATTATAAGGAAATATATTTGTAATGGAGCGTAGTAACAAAACAAATTCTAAATAAAGTGGTCTCAGTTGTGCAGGAGCAAGCATTAAAATTCAGGTATGGATTGCTGAATAGAATTTAGCAACTTCTGATTATAGAGGAAAGCATGCAAGGCAGTTGTGAATAAAGCATCATAGTAATTTAATTAAAAAAAAAGAAAAAAGAAAGAAAAAAGTCAAGGGATATAATAAACATGCAAAGAAAAGGAGAGAGCTTTTCAGGAACAGTCCATTTTCTTTTATTTCAGGGCACTATAAAGCTGGGCTAGACATCTTCATTCTAGATTTGCAAATGTTGATTTCACAAAACTGTGCTATAATCAAGAACACTTTTTAAAGCTTTAAACACAAAAGTTTAGGATACTAGGTGGTGGTTTAGAAGGGAATAAGGCTTCCTGGGGCACTAAACAGGTAAGGATTTAAGTAAGTAATTCAAGGGTCATTGTGAAAACATACCAGACTAATTGATGCAAAGTACATTTGTTGATTACTTTGAGAAATCCAGAGGCAGGTTAAACTGACAATATGCATATTATATTAGCAAAATGAGTGTACCATTAAACTGAACAACTAACAATTGGCCATCTGCGCTTTGAACTTTAGAATTAGAATTTCTGAGGAAAATATGATTAATCATAAAAATACCATGTAGCATTTGGCTGGTTCGATAAACAGAGTTAATCTACTTCTAAGTGGAATGTGACTGTCTAGAATCTCCACCATTTTCTCTGTAAGACTGAAGCATGAGTGTAGGTCAGAGTAGAGGTTTGCAACAAAATATCATTTCAGTCAATCTTCTTCAAGCTCATTTCTTTCTAGAATAAAGACTCTACTTGGAGCAGCATTCTTTGAGCTTCTAGTAAAGTTGCTGGATAGCAAAGAATGACTGTATTTTCTGGCTGAAAACCAGAGGAGAGGATTTTTTTAAAGGTACATACTATGTATGCTATATATGCTAGGGAGGGTTTTTTGCCTATTCCTGAAGGTATACAAGTAAGAATGCTTTGATTCCTAGAACCTGATTCATATCAAGCAATTTTTTTTTTTTGTGGAGGAAACCTAAGTGTAATTAAATTGCACTGTTACAAAAGGCAATCCCAGGAGGGAATGTGAGCTCTAAAAATAATCACGTATAAATACTTCTATAATAAATTATTTTTTAATAAAAAAATTATTAAAGCATTTTGAT
>JAAGNO010007988.1:98095-116272 GCA_033439905.1 Ceryle rudis
AAGTTGCATTGCAGGGAAAGAGTTTTAAACAGTATTATATACTAAAATCTCACATAGATAGTTATGATACATTGATAAGAACTTTGTTTTGCTATTTATGCTTCTACTTTATCCATTATTATTATATCGGTAATCTTTTATAAAAATTATTTCATGCATATGTAGCTCTGCATAAATGCAATATAAACCTGCAGACTGTAATGCCGAGTTGTCCTAGGGGATCATTTAACTATTAATTTCAATTCAGAGCTGCCTGTTAAGCAAAATATGCTGATTTACTATGTTTCTACTAAATGTATCTGCAGAATCAAATATGTGCCTGAATTTTAAAGAAACATCAAACTTCTGCATGGAAGAATCCTGGAAATTTCAGGATTGAACAGCCAAAGGGTTATTAACTTTCAATGTAGTGCTTATGGATGCATAATGAAAAAAATAAGTTCTTGTTTTCTTTATTATTAATATTGGCCAATTTTGTTATATGGAACACCTGTGTTATGCATGTTATTACTAGGAAAGAAAAAACATCTGTAGTGATAGGTAATAAAGCACAGCCCTGGAAGGTTCTCTACTGTTTTATAAACCACAAATTAAGAGTTGAAGAGTTACTTCACTAGTGTTCCATTACATGATCATGCAACACTGAGCAATAAAATATGCTCATCAGCATGCTAATAAAAATGTGGTAATGAGAATTACTAGACTTCTTTCACCCCTATGGAGTAAAAGATGCAGCAGTTTTGTATCACGGTATATATGTTATGCTTTTTTTATTTTTTAAGAGCTTATATTAATGCAAACTCACAAAGAAATAAGGTTGCTATGGGAACACTAACTCTTAAATCCTTGATGTCTGCATGTAACACAACAAATGTAGTATTCCTTAATCCTGTCTTTTTGCATACAATTTTCTGTGCATTTTCAAAGAATGATTTGGTAAACAATGAAGGGAATACATGGAAAGAACTGAAATATAAGGAAGAATTCTATAGGACATTAAGAGGTATCTATAGTTCCTGAAAAAAGAAAGGACAAAGAATATGCCCAGATTCTATTTCCAATCTAGATTATATTCTAAACCTGTTTCATAAAATTTCTGTGAGATGAAAACCCATATAACTAATGCTTTTGGCTACTGGTTTTCAGGTACATTAATTGAAAACCTAGAGATAGTGAATTTTTCAGTCAACTCTCTTACATAATGCTGGAAAGTATTAACAGTTATATAGCCAATAGAGATAAAATTGCATAACCATCTGATAAACTGCACCTACTACATGCAGTTGACCATCCAGACTTCACTGTGCATTATCCTTTTTCCTTATTATTTTCCCATTCTAGCAGTGTTTGAAAAATGGAACAATCACAAAATGTATCTGTCTAAAGACATTTATTTGGGATTCCATTCTAAATGGCACTTAGCTGTGATGCAGAATTACTAGTACCTAGTCCAGCCCTGAGCGCAACACACATGGGTAGTTTAGTACCTTACAGCTCTGGAAAGAGATTGATGAAAATGTTTCACATTTGTAAATAGGTCCATCTCTGCAGTAGGACGGACAACATCTGCTTATATACTTTTTAGCTGTATATTTTTTCACACTGTGTGGCTCTCTAGGATCTATTATGCAGCTGTTAAATTAGAGACCTACTTCTTTAAACAAACTCTATGTTAGGTCTTTTTTTTTTTTTGTCCATCCCTTGTAATACATGTGTTTGAAATCATATCAGTCAAGGTTTTCACCTTGGCAGATGCAGTTAAGAGAAAAAAGACTCTATTATGTGGTATTTAAACAATCTAAAGCTTTTTCCATTACATTTTTGATAATAAATCTGACCTATCCAGAATATGATTAGGTAAGGAATTAATTGTCTCAAATTACTTCATGGGTTGTCTTACCAATTATATATGCCTATATCAATATCTGCTCAAACATATTTTTACATACATATTTTCAAATATTTATGTTCTGATGTTGCTCCTTGTGGTTATCTAGTAAGATTTTATTCTTTCTTTGACTTTGAAGAACATAGAAGAAAGAATGGGATATTGACTATTGTCATATATGTAACATGTATGGAATGATGGTTCTTTCTCTCACGGTAAAACCAGTATAAATTATTACTTATTAGGATTTAGTTAGTGAAGATACAAAAATTTAAATTGTAAATCTATGAAATTGGACAGCATCATATCTACTCTTCAAAAATGAAATCTGTAGTGATTCCTAATTTGAATGTAATTGTGCAAAAAATTATTGATCATTTGCTTTAGGCGTTACAAAAATAACTACATAAGACAAAAATGTTATTGAATTCATTGGACATGGGAAGGGTCAATAATTCTCATTATATTTCTTATAAACGTGATCTAGCATGAGGTAACTACCACTGAAATTCAGCTCTTGAGTGTGGGATCTGGATCCATAGTTGTCTACTTCTCTGGAAAATACTTGAAATCAAAAGTAATCGCACCAGATGTTTTTAAAAATTCAACCCCTCTAATTATTTTAAAATTTACTCCTTTCATATTCCTATGCAGCTATGTATGATTTGAAGATGATCAACTGCAGTATTTTCTGAGTAATATTTAAGGTAAAAGAGGTAAATGGAGGTAAATACACTGCAGATACTGTAGTTGTTCATATAAATCCTAAGAGGTACTTCATACAAAGTTATTTCATTAGTTGTAGTTATTCAGCATATCCAAGCAAACTCTGCTATTCTAGCCTTAGTAACCTGCATTATTCTGGGAATCATTTGTTAATAATGATATTTGAAAATAAACCTATGTTCCTAGTACAGAAATAACTGAGGTTTTATTAAAATTAAGGAAAAAAAATCCAAATATAGATCAGATATTTTCTTTTTTTAAAAATTTCTTTATCAGATTCTATTTATCATATAAAAGTTCACACCAAAAGTTAATTAAAGAAAATTCAAATTATTCAGTGTTGTAAAAAGTGTTTGTTGGCCATAGAAACAGAGATTAAAGATAGATTATATATTGTGTGAAGCATGGCTATATGAATGAAAGACTACCACAGGCATCACGAATGCTTCTGAAACACAGTTTTCCTTCTTCATTGCTGAATAATAATTTATTAGCTATCTAAATCAACAGCACTTGACTGTCTTTTGTACCTGTGTCTCCTTATTCTCTGCCGTCTTGTTCTGGAAACAGTTTAGATGGGCAAGGTACAGTCCCTGTTCCACAAACTTTCAGTCTAAAGTCTGTAAAGCTTTGCAAGATCATAAATTAGCATTTTTAAGAGCTTATTTTAATGCAAAGACATGTAGACAAATGAGAATGTGTGTGATAGAATGGAATGTTTTTTCACTACTGTATATCAAATGTGTGAATACTTAATGACAGCATTTTCTGTTGCAGGTAATTCAGATTGTCAGTGCAGTTGACAAAGATGACCCTAAAAATGGGCATTATTTCCTGTACAGTCTTCTTCCTGAAATGGTAAACAATCCAAATTTCACCATCAAGAAAAATGAAGGTAAATATAAAACATATATAATGTGTATCTGAACAACTTAGTTTTGATTGCTTTGTTGACTTCCAGTTACTTTACCAGTTTGTCCCTTGGGCAATTGCAATGTAGATAATCTGTTTTATTTTTATTAATTTGAAATTCCAGAGCTATGCTCTATATGAAACTATATTGATAAATAAAAGTTGATCCTTTGTTTACTGGATATAGATGGGAGCATAAAATTAAGTATCTACTAAATCCCCAAAAGGAAACACCTTTTAAACCTGCTTCTTGTGCATATGAGGGTTCCAAACTATTTCAGTTAGGCACTTTTACTAAAAAGAGAAGTCTGTTAGGTCAGCAAAGCCCAGAAGGGCACTTTGTATCATTGTGCTTCAGAGCACTTCTGGAAGGGCATAATGTCATTTTGTAGTACTACAGAAGTGGAATTTTATGCATGATGGAAAAAAAGACCCATTTAATAATCTTAAGCAATAAATTTACACTGATGCTTTTCTTTGGCATGCAGGTCTATCTGAAGGTCATGTGTGAGAGCTAGAAATGATCACAAAAATGCCATAAATAGTGCTTTATGTATTTGTACTTGAATATTCAGCAAAGTTTTGGTTTTTGGTTTTTGGGTTTTTTTTAAACACTACTCTGTCAGGAATTTTATTCAGTCTCTTATTTCTCTTAGTAGAAATGATAATGAAGAAAATCCCTATTTAGTCTATTCATAATAGGAAGATGTATGTGTGATATGTACATGTGTGAGTGTAAAAGCAATACATGAAATGTCAAAAAAGGAGAAAATGATGTTTTCATTTTTTCTTCTAGCTGTTCCAACCCAGAACACCAAGATGTCACCATTTTATTAAATAATATTATAAAAACCTATATTCATAAATCTGCTTAAATATATCCTGAATTTTTCTTTTCATTAGGTATGTTTTTCTCTCATCACATTCACAAAATGCAGTGTGTCTCTACTTATATTTGTACTTTCATGTAGGAAATAAGAATCTATGTTTTCTGAACTTCCAGGAGAAGATAAACCAAACCTTTTCAGAATGCATTTCAGAATCATCAGTAGTGTAACACAAATCACGCATCCTAAATGTGAGGTGGTTTGCTTTGCACAGTGTGACAAAATAAAAAAGGTCTTAGAATTTGTGTTCATGTTTAAATACTTAGCTCATGTCATTAATTAGCCTTGTCCTTCCAATCTGTTGCCCATTTAAGACTCACTCTTACTTCTAGTCACAGCCAATGTCAAAATGACTCCTGATCTGAATGGGAATGAGGAACCTTTCTATATAACATGGTTTAGAAAAGTAAATCCAGTTTTGTTATCTACATTGTCAGTTTTGCACAGTTTATAATGCACTTGAATCAGTTAAATGTGAATCCTCTTAAATGACTGACTGAAATATGTTGAAATTAAAAATCATCTTGAACAACTGAAACAATCCACTGGTTCAATTTAGTCGGTATTCAATAATAAAATTCCAACTATGCATACCATCCTTTTCTGCCAAGATTTCTCAGCCAGGGATGCAGTCCATGTTTAATGCTAGAACATGATCTTCCACAGGCAGCTAGTATTCCTGTCAATGCATAATTAGCATATAATTTGGCTGAGGTGAGATTTCAGGTAATTTTAACATCGTAAATCTTTAGTGAGTCTTTAGCTATGCCACTTAAATAATTAATTTGACCATGTCTGTCTTGCATATATCTGCTAGGTAAGCATGAGTGATTATTCTTGCTAAAAAAACTTCAGTATTCCTTAAAAATCCTGAACTCACAAGTCAGATTTCTCCTTATTTATACTAATGAGTGTCTGAGCTGTCTAAAAGCCAGTTCGGTGTGGTTTATTAGAAGAAATGTAAGAAAATACCTCCAACAATCCCTACCGTCATTTCTGTAGAACTGTGTTTCTGAGGCTGTATCTCAGTGGGCTTGGAACGGAAAAACATTTTCCTCATACTGGTGGGCAAAATCCTTGGCATCTTCCTGACTGCAACCTCAGCCTCAACTTGCTCCCATATTCATGGCTCTGCTAAATTCTTCAAGACTGCCTTGATGGCTGTCGAAGAAATGCTGTCCTCTTACAAATAATATAAATGGATTGCATTTTCTCAGGAAACCTAATATAGAAACAAAATACCTTATCTGCTAGAATTAGCAATTTTCTTTCATTAATGAAATGTTTTTTCATATCTTGCCTTTCTTCAAAATTCTCTCAAGTGCAGAGATAAACAAAAGTATCCCTCCTTAAGAGAGTTTGTGAAATTATATTACCATTTGGCATTCTTGTGTGCTTTAGATAACATTGGCAACTACTTCTCTACTTCACAAAGTAATGATGTTAATTGATCTGGTGGCACTAACACACAAAAAAATGCAGTTTGACATCTGCTGGGGAAGAAAGTTGTGATGTTCTGTTTCTGTCATTTATACTAAAGAATATATAAGATGCATGTATTTTGGAATTTTCTCTTGCTATATGGAACAAAATCATAACCATTAATTAATCTAGTTTGTTGCATACTTGTTATTTCTATTGATTAAACTTTCCAGATTGCCCTAAGGCAAGTTCACATGATACTTCAGTAATTAACTGTGCTGCGCAACTTTGCTATAAATATTATGATTGGCTACACTGTTATTGCCAAAGATGTTTAACTGAGCGACCCAATGATGTATCTTCATCAGAAACCACCAAAAAAAACCCAAAACACTTCCCCTAAGGTTATATTATATATTATAGAAATTATCCTGCGATCCTAGCAGAATCTCTTCCTTGAAATTACGTACAGGTATCATTTATTTTTTTGGTCTGTTAAATTTGCATATTTACAAACCCTTCTGTAGACAAGATGCCTAAAACTGTGGAGGCTGTAGTGCCTTTCTGATGTAAGTAATGTAAAAATGTAAATTTTAATGTCACCATTTATCTTACTGAATGTCTTTAGATCATCTCTTAGAAAACTTTATTTTTCATATCTCATGATCTGTTCTTTCTGTTCTTTTGTGAGTTCAAATGTCTGTTACCTAGTCTTTTTCTTAGGCTTTGTGCCTTGGCTAAATGGGCAGCTTCTGATAATCTGAAGTAAAGCAATCCTACTCTCTGAAACTGTAATGTAAGGAACACTGATCACTTAGATTGACAGATGCAAAAACCCCTTATCCCTTCACAAGAGAAATAATAAAATTTTATAATAAAAATATAAGATGTTAATGAAACATGAAAGTAAAAATCAGGTTTTAAATCAGGTTTTCTGTGTTAGTCCTCGTGACTAAACCTATGACTCCATCACATAAGAAATCCTTGACTTCATAAACTCATATGGACTGACTGTCTGGTCATTCACTTTTTACATCTTTGTGCTGGGTTTCTGCGGAGGAGAAGAAATGGGGAAAATGACCATAAAATTTTGTGTAGTGCTTCTGACAAACTTCAAAGCAGAAAAGAACTAAAGCTTCAGATGAAAATATCTAATGTTTAGGCAGGTGTTGATACACTCTACCAATGTGTTGTAGATTCCTTAGCTGAATGGAATTAACCCTTGCAAAAAGCTGTAAGATCAAAATAAATGACAAATTTTTTCAGGAATTTAGACAACTAATAAGGGGTTTGTGCTGTCATGACATGGGTAAATTGAAATGAGACCTCTGGAATTGGAATCAGAATTTGTTGACAGTCTTTTCTCAGGTGAGTGGTCTTCACAAAGCATTACCTAAAATCTAATACCAGTACATGGATTGTCTCCTTCATCCCAAACAATATCCTCACAGCAGTATCTATTTTCAGCATTGAATTCCTAATGCTCTTATGATTTCCTTAGGTTGTTCAAGTGAGAACACAATTCTGTGATAAAAAACATTTTCACAGTTGTAAACATTTTGATATGCTGCCAATGCAATTTTTACTTTCAAAAGGTAGCAAATACAGATTTGCCATAAAGAGACAAAGTTTTCCCCAAAAGATGTTTCCGTTGCTATTCCATTTTTCTTATGCCAAATTCTGTTTCCTAATGGAGTAAACTCTCAATCAAATGTTCTACAGTGTCTTTGGATGCAGTAACACTTCTGATAGAAGAAATGGTGCATCTCTACTGTATAAATATGGTATTCTGTACCTCTTACTAGGGCTTATGTAATAGAAGCAATCACATGGTTGCTTGGAACCATGGGCAGGCCTTATCTTTTGGTTAAGAGCACCAACTTAATGGCATGTGTTCATATTCCTGCAGAAGTCTAATAGCCTCAGAAGCAATCAGCCTCCCCTCTCCCCAAAATATTCAATGTCCATCTGGTGATTTGAGTTCTGAATTTGGGCGGAACTGATTTTAGTGAGTGCATAGTGAAGAGAGGGATTTTTTTCCTTTTTAAATTGAAGCACTATATATACTTCAGTGATGAATTTCTCTGTTGGGTCTTTATAATTAATTTAATATTTATTCTCAGACATATGCTTAGTGTATCATACCTATGATAACTGTAATAGCTCCAAGAATGTTCATGTTTAAATATCCATTTCTTTTTTTTCTTTCAATCCAGCAAGTTTGATCTGTCATTTATGTGCTCATTGCCTATACTTTCAAGGCAGCACAATATTTCACTTTTAAAAAAGAAATAGCCTTGTATAATCATGTCAATTGCTAACTGGCTTGCATGCTTCTGTATACCATTTCACATCTTATTTTAAAATAATTTCTATTTCTCATCACCTCTTTACCTTAATAAACAAAGATTTCTAAATTATTTAGCAATTGCTGGAAAAGACAATTACATGTAACCTCTCCTTTAGCGATCCCAAATAATAAAAACAAATGATCAGCAGTACTTCATTTTTGAAAGTACTTGTATGTCACTGTGTGTTTAATGTAGTAAACCAGATTTTTTTCCCCCACATCTTTTTCCTGAAAATATTTTTAGCAACATCTGTCAAATGCATACCTGGAGGGTGAGTGAGTCTTTTGTTCCCACAAGAGTAACTCTCATGTTAAAATGAGTTTCTTTCCCTGAATCAGTTTCTCCCACCATTCTCGATAGGTTTCTCTGCCATTTTATCAGCTGCCAGCTAAAGCTTCTTCTGTATTTTTGATTGAATTTTCTTTCCAAATATATACCTCAGAGAGGTGGCACTGACATTCCATTGCCCTGCTTCCACTTTGTCCATTTTCAAAGTTAATCCACTGACCTCGGGTACAAGTTGCCTTAGCAAGGACATCATTAAACTCATAATTTCTTAATGGATGTACAATGAACATCTAGAATAACAGCACCCACATGGTTTCTTGAATATGAGCAGTAAATTGTTGTATATTTTTGCAGTTTCCTGCAATTGTTAAGAGCCTGTGGAAAATTTCTGGACCAGCTGTCATGTACACCAGAGGGTGTTTAGGAATCACTTCCTCACAGAAAGGGTGATAGAACACTGGAATGGACTGCCCAGGGAGGTGGTGGAGTTGCCATCCCTGGAGGTGTTTAAGAAAAGATTGGATGCTGCACTTAGTGGCATGATTTAGCTGATGTTGTGGTGTTAGGTCATAGGCTGGACTCGATGATCTCAAAGGTCTTTTCCAGCCTCAATAATTCTGTGATTCTGTGTTTCACAATGGCAGTTCTCAAGAGGAAGAACATGCTTATATATTTCTAATGTCTTTAACTGTCATCCTCACTTCTTTTATATATCACTAATTAGACTTTCAAAGTACATCTTTAAAACATAACAAATCACATCCTTGTTAGTGATTTTCTTGAAAGGTAAACTTAAGTGATGTGATTAGAGATGTGTCATGCATCCTGTAAGAAAATATTTTTTTACCATGTCTATTAATATTAGTAGTATGGAATAAATAACATCTAGAAGTCTAAAATTTTAAAAGAATATGCTGCATAATCTAGGAAAAAAACACTGATCAGCATTCTCTTAATAGTTTTGTCACCAGAAATCACAGGGGATACTTGCATAGCAAGATGCATTCAGTGTGAAAATAGTAAAGTTAAAAATAAAATATTCCACTTTATTAAAAAACAACAAACACAAACCAACCTATAATCTGGCATTTCTGTGCCAGAATATGCCATCTACAGACAGAGATCATATTTCTCTAGGAATGTTCATAGTGTGAAAAAAACATGTTATAAATATCATGCTATCAATCTTTTTCTCAGCATGGCATTAAAACTGGAGCTGTTTAAATAGCAAAGTTCAAAATTTTGATAAATTGGGGATACCAGAACAACCTCAGATTATTGATAGATTTTTTTTTTTATGAATGATATATTTAATAATGGAATTCTTAATATAAAATTTTTGAAATAGTTCCTTTTTAGTGTGGTTGAAAGATTTTGTTCAAGAAATTATTTTTTGTTTATGTTGTATATTTTAAATTATAGGAATTTAAACCAAGAAAACATAAAGAAGATGTTGATATTTTTCTGAGTAAAAAGGTCTAAGTTCTATCAAAACAAATCATGATAGTTTAGGTAGCTGAGGTCCATGAAAAATTTTACTTTTCTGGATTTAGACTATTATGACATTAAATCATGTTTCAGAAAACTCTTAATTATATTTTAAATGCATACTTACCTTCTTCAGTTAAAAACAAAATGTAATTTAAAGGCCTGATCTACCACATTCTACTTATGATCTACAAGTTATACTGCACTGCTGTGTCCAAGTCCCTTTCTAAGAATCTCAAGTGTGTTTTTGCCTGTGTGCTGGAAAGCATGTAAGAATTATGATTTGGCTGTGTGGTGATAAGAGAACACTGTTATCCCTTATCTCTCTCACTATTGGAGCTGGCAGGTGGGAATATCATGGCTTTTAAAAGGAAAGGACAGATTATAGCTTCCACTCAATTAATATGCAAAAAATTGTATTCAGCCAGTGCAAATACTTTCTGTGGAGCATGTGTTTGTGCATTAGGTGGTAAGTGTTGAGTCCCTGAAATAGTTTGTTATTATAACTGAGAAAATGAAGAGGAAATTCTGTTCCTTATTTATGATACTTAGGTTCCTTCATCCTTAGTCCTTAGACAATTGACCTGATTGAAACTGCTTTGTATTAGCAACTATGTTAGATCATTCTTTGTAGGAAAAGTAATCAATTTTATAATTTATGTACCTGTGAGAATTCTAAGATGTCATCCTATGTGGTAATAGACTGTGTCTAAAGAATCAAAAAGATGAGCCCCTTCTGCTAGTGATAAAGTGATAAGCAATGTGAGGTGGAAATAAGGACTATGCTCAAATTCTAGAAGACTGACTGGTAGAATTTCAAGTTGGTGGTAATATTACCACGGAATCCCAATACATTCTGATAATGCTCAGAATTTCTGTCTTGCCAGGCACTGAATGCATTTCCATTTCCATTGTATGATTTCTCATTGCAGTTAAAGTAATATATTTAACATCTTTCTACTATACCATTTTGTGGTCCTAGAAAGGTTACAGTTTTCCATGCTACAGTAGTGTTAGTTCCATCTACTCTGAGAATGTCAGTGAAAATATTCTTAGTATATATCTTTCATACTTGATAGCTTTCTGCTTCCTTTCCCCTTCTTTCTTTACTATCATCACTATTGACTATGTTCCGTTATTCCCTGATCTGATTTTCCTTGATGTTGCATATCAACTGAGGGCGAATTGAAGCAACTTCCCTGACATAGAAGGATGTTACATTGTTTTTTGAAGAGAAGATTACATTAATGTAGATGGGAAACTAGCATTTTCCACTCCAATCCTTTGTGTGCCACTTCTTTCCTGTGACACCTGCTTCTGCTCTCTTTCCTATCTTCTTACATGCAGATCAGTGTTCTTTCTGGACTCCTTTCTAATTAGAACCCCAGAACAAGTGAAGGCTAAGCACAGTTCCACTGCAAACATACTTTTTAGCCTTATCTGGATGATTTACACCTTCTTATAATGGTTATGTGCTTTTCATCACTTTGATAGGCTGAAGAGATGAATACTTCTCGGTGCACATAGCTGCGCTAGCTGAAACTGAATGTCAGAAAAATAGAATCAGCTCTTCAAAGCCTAACTCAGCTACCAAGCTCCTCCACACTTTGAGCATTCTGTCTATTCTGTCCATCTGAAACCTTATTCACTCCTCTCCTGTATTCAGGATGCAGGGCTCCAGACAGATTCCCTCTCTCCTCCGCCCTAAACCAGATGTGATCCATCAAGTCTTCCTTCGACTGGACAGGCCAACCTGATGAATGAACCAGCAAGGAGGGGGCCATGGGGTAAGCTGATTGTCCTCATTTAGGCATCTTTAGGCTCTTCTTCAGCTCTGCTGTGTTCCCCAACATGTCTGTACTTTGTATAGCTTTGTAGCTGGCAAAGTGTTTCTCTGGGCATGTTTCTGTTCAAAATGCTGTTTAACATTTCAATCCTGTTTTAGTTTACCCTTTTGTTGACAAATTCTTTTTAAACTTCACAAACTTTCAGACAACTACAGAAAAGTTGTATATACACATTGGAAAATAAGACTAATTTCCACAACATGACATCCTTGTAGAAAGCGCTCTTCTTTTTTAATCGTATGAAATGATTGCAATTACGTAGTTATTTCAGGATATTTATGTTAACGTGACCCTGCACAAAACAGCATAAAATACTAGTGATGAAATACAGGTTAATTTTTTATATATGCAGCATGCCATTATGCTAGCTGGACAAAGAGAGTTTTACTTCACTCATTTTTTATTTATAACTTGTGTTGCTAGCAACATAATGTTGCCAACACGTCAATTATGTTTCATTTTATAAATCAAACTAATTAAGAACCAGATATAATATGAGTGAAAAAGATCTGAGGTCAGTGTTGTACACCATATGTATGACAATTCTTACTCATGATGAGGAGATGGATTGGACAGCTGTGAATATTCCTGCTGTAGGAGTTTCATCTTGCTTAGATAGTGTAACATCCTTACCACACTTTTTACAGTTTATTCCTTTAATTTCATAATAAACCTTAAGAAAAGTGACCAAAGCTGCTATGACTTTAAAAGACTAAGTAAGGTATAAAAATTTCTGAGAACAAAATTACTATTTTAGTAATAATATGGAACATGGATGAAAGAAATAACAGAGGTAAGAACAAATTGAATCTTCAGTGTGACAAATGCAGGCACATAATGGAGAAAATAAACATTAAATCAGTGTCTCAAAACTTAAATGTTTAGCAGACAGAAAGGCAATGTTCTTAATGAGTACAAGACCTCAACTAAATGCTCTCAGGACAACAGTAAGATCCACAGTATTATCTCCTGGAATTTGTCTTCCAATAAAACATTGCTCCAATAGACATTTAATTTTCAAAGGTTCCCTAAGTTCTTTAAAAACATAACTTCTTGAAAGCTAACAGCACCCATGATAATTATATTCTAGGACTTTAAATGTATTTTGTAGTAGTATTTATAACTAAGTGAATATAGAATGTTTGAAGATAAGTTTGTAAATTTTTAATCCACTATCTTCTGAAAATACATTAAGAAATTTCTGCTGAAGTACCACTTCTGGTTTCATGGGTGGATCTAATTTCTCCAGGTTTTCTGCAAGGAAGAATTTGTGGACAATGCACTGACTATATTTGATTTCTTGTAAATGTGTTTAAATCACTGAGTAGGAGGAACAGTGTCCCAGAGCTGAAGGTTCTGGTAGAGCCTCTACCCTTCAACATCTCAGAATATTACCTGACAGAGATATACTGCATTTTAAGAACTCTCCCTCTTTTTTCACCTCATTGTTAAGTTTTGGTTTGAGTATTTGGATTTTCTCTCTATTACTTAATCAGTAATTATGGCACAAGACCATTTTCTTCCTTTTTTTTCACTGTGCATATTTATTTGTTGCTCTCATTATGGAATTTATCAAGTTCTAAATACAGGCTGTTGAGGGGGAATAAGAATTAATTTATTAGTTACTCTAATTATACTTCTGTCAATTAATGAGAAACTAGATAGGAGTCCCATTTTAAAGTTTTGGTTGTAGTGAAGATTAAAAGATCCTCAACACACTTCTACTAGAGGAAGAATCTAAACAGGCTAAAAATGAAAACAATATAAGCATGAATCATCACGCATTAGCCATTAAATTTTCCTTTGATTAGTAAAAAATCTTTTGTCATTGCAACAGATATAAAATATACAGACTGTTTGCACATGGTTCCTCCATTAAAACAGAAAATATTAATTTTTCAGACTTAGCCTAGAGGCTTGTCTGATAAACTATTACACAACTAACATTATAATGTGAATTAAAAAGACAAAGACCATGTTCCAATTTACATCTTGTTGTGAATCAGTTACACAAGTGGTATATATGAAAGAATTAATTATTATTTGAAGCACAATTATTCTTTCAATGTGATGACTATTAAATTGATTATTATATGAACTCTAGGTCTCTCTCCTGAACCTTTCTGGTGTGGTCACATTCATTCCATAGCCTTTCATTTCCTCCTTACTCCTTCTAAGGAGGTGACTGTTGGATTGTATTTCTCTGGCAAGAACAAATATAGCAGTGACAAACTGAAGGAAATATTAAATTTTTAATAATTTTGACCAGAGCTTCTCACATCAAGCTTTAAAGAATAAGGAAGACAAAACTTTTATTCTGTTTATTGGTTTCTTTTTGTACCGCTTGCAATATTTTCCTATCGACTTCTGATTTTCTAATTAGTATGGGTGGCCTTGTTGTAAATTGAGTCATTTTGTTGGTCCTCATTTAATTCTATCTAATTAGGATGTATTCTGTTTGGCAAGCATCCAGCAATTACTGATATATTTATGTAATTATTAGTATTTAGTATTTATATAATAAATATGCCTAGAAGGCAATCCATTCAGAGGCCAGAAAAGAGGTAGAGTACATGATTTTACTGAATGCAAAGATCTTACATACTGAGTTAAATGCAGAAAAATAAATGAAACACATATGTTGACCTGTCTAGTCCGGGGAGAGAGTTTGCATATCTAAAATGATAGGATGTGCATATTTGCTAATCAGTGCTGATTATAGAAGGAGTGAAGAAGGGCCTCTGCTTGAAGTGAGATAATAAGCCAGCTTGTTAGGAAGAGATAAATAGAAGAACTTCAAGAAAAGGACCAGATGTCTGCTTGATGGTGTTGAAGAGGGAGAGCTCGTGGGGTCCTTCGAAGGTAACACAGACAGATGCACAGTCAGATTCCAGTGAATCAACTAAGCATTAGTAGCTGTCTGCCCATATTAAGACAACAAAGTTAGATCACCCCAGCTTGCTCTAAACTAATTGCCAGTCAATTAAATAAACTTCACTTTTGCTATAGGCTAAGGGCATTCTTGAGCAGTAACTGTAACATTATAGTAATTTTTTTCCATACATCTAATTTTATAGTAAGAGATAAGTCAGGATTAAAGTCTTATTTGTGTAGTTTTGAGGAGGATCAATAATAGTCACTGAAAGTTGATGAAAGTACTCTGCTTTATTCTGTAGAATATTGGGCTTCAACATGAACACTTTTTTCTTCTCTTTAATTATTAAAATGTAATAAATGACATGACAGTTTCACATTGCTTTCATAAAACCACACAGAACTTTTTTTTTGTTTGTGTTTTGTTAGGAAACTTACAGTCTAACCTAAAGTTAAAGCTAACATCTAAGTTATAGGAAATACTAAGAAATAAGATAAAAATGTATCATGTAGTCTTTTTAGCTTGTCACTCCCTAACATTGCTTAGCTCTGTCATGTCACTTTCTGTAACATTTGAAGCCATTATATATGATGCTTCTGTAAATTATACAGTGTTCATCCCAATAAAGATTAAGCCCTTGTGATCTAACAACACTCTACATGATGTGCTTTTTGTTTGTTTGGCTGGTTGGTTTGGTTTTGTTTTTTGTTTTGTTTTGTTTTTGTTTTGTTTGTGGGTTTTTTGTTTGTTTGTTTGTTAAGGAAATGATCTGGAGTGCAGAATAGTTTTGTATAGCTTGGTTACAGGTTTACTCTATGATTTTGGACAAGTCATTTAATCACTGTGCCTGTTATTGTACCACACATACACTGCAGTTGTTCTTTTAAAACATTCATATAATACCCACATTTGACATTAATAGCACCTATTAGCATCTCCCTATGATTGGTAAAGACTGAGATGTTCAAGAGTGCATTACTGTGTCTCTGGGTTCTTCTGAAACTTCCAGTTAGAAAACATGGAGAAGTTATTCTGCAGCTGAGGGAAGGAAGTGGTGGAGCCCAGTCTAATGACAGCTGTAGCTAAAGCATCATTGTATGTTTGATACAATCTGGAATACTAAATATAGAGAAAGTTTAGACTCAGTTCTCCACTACACATCTCCTTCTATAATATCTTCATCTATTCCACAACATTACAACTTCAGGTTTTGCACTATTTTCTATTTTTAAATGAGAAACATTTTATAACAAATCAACTTTCTCTTATTTTGTGCTTGTCTTTTGCTGACATGCAACATCAAAAGATGTATTTGCTAAAATCTTCATAAAGTTCTAATGTAGTCTGTCTAGCAGAACCTCTTGCTTCAAAACTGTATAAAGAACTTCACTTTTTCTAGACTAAAATTGTATTTCTTAATCTTTTTTCTTTTTTTTTTTTTTTCCTCAGTAAGGAAACATATCTTTCTCAAAGCATGTGTGGTTTTTTTCTGCTCTCATTTTGACTATTTAAATTTTCTTTCATGATCATGGAGGTTTTTTTGGTATTCTTCTTTGCCAGTAGTATTACCTAATTTCTTGCAACACTTCTACTTGATTGTGCTTCACATTTTTATTGCCGCTTGTGTCTCTACATTTGTACTTTGTCAGACTCTTTATCATGAATTAGAAGACAACAGGGAACAATTTCACTGTGATATGCAAGTTGTTCTCTTAGCATAGATAGGCCTTATATACTTATACCTTGAATCTTTTAAGCTTGGTTTGAGGAGAATGAATGAGTAAGATGTCTTCAGGTTTGTTGCACATGTATTTCACTTGTGACAAACAAATGGTTTACTATTTGCAGAATGTCCATCCCTGGAGATATTCAAAAGCTGGATGCCAGGACATGGTCATGGACTCTAGATGGCTGTTCTTGAGCAGGAACATTACCTCCATTAGTCCCTTCCAATCTCAACCATTCTGTGATTCTATGAAAACTCCAGAACATCTTATGAACTGATACTATAGTTTGAAGATGTTTACCAATAGAAGCACTGAGTTTGTAATATCTCTACAGCAGTGAGGCAAAATTCCAATGTTGGCATCTTTCACTGGCTTCTTTCCAAATGGTCTTATGCAGTGTATATAGCAAAGTTAGGGTCTTGCAGTATGTTCCAGTCTTGAAATTTAAATGCATATGCATGTGTGTTCCTGTAGATCTGCTTTGATTTTCAGTAATCTGACTGTGTATGCTAATTTCTGGCTATGCCAGATTTTCTCTATGTAATGTTTACATGGTGTACAGAAATGGGCCCAGGAGTATACGGAACATATTTCAAAACTTTACAATTTATTCCACTTTATAGATAGGTAATTGCTTTTTTTTCACTTACTGAAATTCTTTCTCTGGATGCATTTTGCTGTTCCCTGCATTTCAAATGACCATTAATTTTCACCATAGGAAACATGTCCTCGTTGAGAGGTGAGCATATAACAGGATGTGTATACTTCGGGTGTAAGACAGAGGTATAAATTACTGCCACTAATAGCCTGATGATAACAAATTGTTATTGTTATATTTAATCTGCATATGAGAACATCTTCAGAAAGTCATAATCATGCTGCCTGTTTGCCCAGGGGCAATCTTATACCATAGCATTTCAGTCTCAAATTGCAAAAAGCTAATATAACTTTTGATGACATTTACAAAAATGTATAATGGCACTCCTTTCAGTTCTTTCACAGGAATTGTTCTCATAGAAGTTAAAGGGAATTCTGCATATGTAAGAATTGCAGGATCTGGCACTTTTTGAAATCAAAGCTACATTTTTTTTAAGTGGCATCAGCTCAAGGAAATGTTAAATCAAAATGTTTTAAAATTTATTTTCTGACTTAAAATACCTCAGCCCATGTAAGTCACATTTAACTTCCAGCACTCTTTAGTGGAGAGTACACATTCTAAATTTATTCTCAAAGTTAATTGTTATGTCAGCATTATAAACCCCTGAAAATTGGCGTTTTGTAATGGAAGGGCTGACAAGAGCTTTATTACACCAGTACAAATTGGCAGCATTCTGTAAACACTGGTTGTTTTCTTAATAGTCTGGTGGTTGCTTTCTACCACTGTATTTCAAAATAAACATTATAAAAAAAAAGTAATAGCATAATAGAAATACACTGGTATGGCCTGAATTTGGCTCTCTAACTCTTGTGACAATACTTCAATATGGTTGATATGTCTGAGTCCACATTAATTTTTAAACAATTGTTATATAATTTACTGGCAAATTGTTTTAAATTCTTACCATGTGTATGTTCCATACTGCGGAAGAATCCAGAGTGGACTTCAACACAGATCAATGTGATCGAAGGTGAAGCCGTTTATTAAAGCACCCACACCGCTTATATATAATTTCTCTATCAGTACACGATCTACATTACATTGCTATTGGCTACAGGCCCTGTCCATCCACCTAATTATCACTAATAATTGGTTAAAGCTACACAGC
>JAAGNO010007988.1:130162-146219 GCA_033439905.1 Ceryle rudis
GAAATTAATTAAGTACCCCATTAATTTAAGTTACATTGCATTAAAAAAAAAATACCTCTGAATAGCTTTATCTAGCAATTCTTGTAATACTATAAACTAAACAGTGAAGTCATCTAAAGATAGAAAAGATGCAATCATCAAGATTTCAATGAAATCAAAAATATTTATGTAGCAGACTGCAATAACAGCCAAACACATTCTGACTAATCACTAGCACCAAGTGCCAGGGTGTCCTGAATTGCCAAGCCAAAGCTAACGGTAGTGTAAATGGAAAAGTGTCATTCAAAACTTAGGCAGAGCCCATTTCTAGCCTACATCCCAATCCTGGGAACAAAGGAAGGTGCTGTGAGATATGGATCACATTTTGTCTATAGTCACAGAAGCACTTAGGGCAAGTAGCTCTGACTATGAGTTATAGTATGTACTGGGGAGTTTTGCAAAGCTGTTTTGTAGAAAAACTCACAAATGTATAACCTTCTGATTGCCTTTTGATTGAAAGTTCCATCTGAGACCACAACGGTGCATTCAATAATAAGATTTCCACAAAAAAAATCCCATCACTGGCACTGTAGGAGAGGCAAAGCCTGACAGAAGTCTCATCATTGTCTGTCAAAAAGAGATGGTAGCTACTACTGGTGTGCATAGCTCTAAATTGTGCTTTTATACAGGTTTTAAACATGAAAATCTACAATGCAAAGGGGAGAAAAAAAATAATTAATTTTGTGATCTATCAATAGCAATGTGGTATTTCTTGAAGTCAGTGCTACCTCACTTTTTCATTCTGCAAACTAATTCCATGTAAATTGAATATAAAATGTATACCAATACATGCTAGAAGGTTAAGTGTTGATCATTGAGTTTTCTAGTACTTGCTCTTTTTTTGACAATTAAATTAGTTCAGTATAAAATTGGTTTGGATAACCGTTGTATTTAGGGTATTAGAATCATACCATTCTACTTTTCACATCTAGATTTAGACATATCAGCAACATTCTTTTTAAGCATGTAAAATGGTAATTCATCTTTTTTCAACAACATTTAATTAGCAATTGACTCATTGTAAGTGACAAGGGAAATACATTAAATTAGAATTAATAATACTGATAAATTTGAGAATTAAATTATCAAAATATTTTACAAATGTCACCACCTTAGAGTTCCACTGATTCTGGCTTGCCTTCACCTAGCTATGTCATTCGTCTCTAGCTCTGCTAGAAATGGATCTGCTGATTTTAATATACACAGAAAAATAAATCAACTATACTATAGCCATGAAGTTGTGTGTACCTGTGTATGTGTGTAGCAAATTTTTTTAACAGCCTCCTTCATCTTTGAATTCTAGAAATGGATAAACAACCTTAGAAAGCCTCTCCAACATCTGTCCAGTTGTAGGAAATCTTGGCAGGTAATTTGGTTTTATATCTGATTTTCTTGGGATATAAGTTCAGTTTAAATGAGCTATTTAACTGTTTCTCTCTTTTTCCCTGCTCCTCTCTCTGCTAGTTCACCTATTCTGAACTATAATAATGTGAACATAATATTAGGAAGTAAGTTCATTCAGACCACATAGCTCTTTTTCAGCTGTTGTGTTCAATGACTGGAAACAAGCAGGCCAGGATAGTTAAGTTCAACAAGCTCTCTTCCTTGTCTCTTATTATCATCCTATTTGTGTTTTAAAAACAAAGCAAAACAAAAACACAACAAACAACTGTATACAAGTGGCTTACTTTTCAGATGTAGTCAAGAGGACTGTATTGTTACTTGAAATAGTTCAAGTGCTACCTACATAAAAAAAAAAATTAAAAGCATGACTAGAAGCAATACAAAAACCTATCACAGGAAGATGTACAGTGAACAGTCTGGATTACTTAACCGAAGGACTGGTGCTGTATTTTAACTTATGCTGAAAAATCTAAAGCCATTGATGGTGCTTTTTATTTAATATGAAGAATGTTCAGTAGCAACACACATTCACAAGTATTTCTGACCAAGAAAAATGTAAAAAATTAATCAAAATATAGTTTTTCAGATTTTCAAAGTTTTTAACAATGTCAGAATGTCCTAGTAAATTAAAGCTTAGTAAAAGGGAAAAAAAGTCACAGTATTCACCATTGTTAGGATTTAGTTTTGGAATGTAGCAGGTGTCATTAGCAACAGATATTATTGACAGAGAGAACAGTGGAAGCTTTCTATAGTCTATTGTTCAGATAAGTTGGACTTTTATTATTTCTACATTTGTACACTATTTGTGCAAGATAATATTCTGGCTTTGCAGGTGGAAAACAGTTTAACTTCCTGTATAATTCACTCTGATGGGTTTTGTAATCACACTGCAAAATGAGGCTAGCTGCTGTATTAAACAATACTGATACTGGCTTATGTGCTGCAGAACTAGTCCCTCTTCAAATAATGTCATAGTATTCTAAATGAGAAAATATAAAAGCCCTGACAATGCTTTTTGTGCAACTGCTACTAAGACATCTTCCAAAATGGCTAATAAAAGCAAGCTGAAGCACAGTTTCTGGCAGAGTCTTGTAAATGTGCTCATTA
Organism: Ceryle rudis; assembly: GCA_033439905.1. Taxonomy (NCBI): domain Eukaryota; kingdom Metazoa; phylum Chordata; class Aves; order Coraciiformes; family Cerylidae; genus Ceryle; species Ceryle rudis. Next base: position 132,713 of record JAAGNO010007988.1, read on the forward strand.
GCATTGCAACACAATTATGCCTTCTTTTTTTCACCTCCTACACTCCCCCCTTCCTCCACCCCACAAAAATTAAAACAGTGAAATTAAGAAAATTAAAATTTCATCCTTCTCTTCAGAGAGGATATGTAATAATTTACAAAATACCCTTTTTTATTCCCTCCACTATTTCAGATGCTTACTTGAATGAAGTCTGTGTGATGATGACAGACAGATAGAAAGGATGAGTAGCATTTACCTGTTTCATTACATGAATGGATAAGGCATTTATGTATGAGGGCACTAGTACCCTCTCATCAAAGTTTAATCAAAATAAATATATTGTAGATGCTCCTCTAGGGAGTTCTCATCACACCACATATATCCAGGGAAAGATCATCCTCAATGTATACAAAATAGAACTGTCCTTTTTCTGTGCACTCCCAACTAACAACTTGAAGTCCAATACTAATATCTCAAATTCCTGTTCATCAAATGAACATAAACCAGCTATTCAGTGGTAGAGACTTATATACATACTCACTACATGGTGCTTAGGAAAACATAGGGTTTTTTTCTTTACTGATGCAGAAAGGTTCTGATTTGTGAAGCTTGGAATAAACAGTCAGTAAGACAGAAGGCAGGTAGCATAGATAACTGCCAGTAAAAGTATGGATGATTCTGGAATGGGCCCTCATTTTGTATCTTTACCTGAGTCTTTTTGTTGTTTAAGTCTAGCCTGATTTCTTCACTTTCAAAATATTTTATTTAACAGCAAAAATATCAATTCCCTGCTCTTCATAACAGCTTTGGTTTTGAATTGTAAAACAGGTCTTATGTTTGGAAGTATGTGTGTGTCTTTTTGTCATGTTTTTCTTTGTTAATGGAACTTTGACTGATGGCAACATTGATGCAACTTTGGCATCCTGACAAATTTCACAAGCTGGCAGTTCTAACAATTAATATGAAAATAAAAATAGCATTTTTTAAACTTAAATATGATTTATATACATGGAAGCAATGCAAAACCAGATGAATCACCTTTAAAATAGATTCTAACAAGCCCACATTTCACATGACCACTTTTGGACTCATTTTCAAATACACTGGTGTACCTGTATTCACATACAGTTGGTATGCAAGGGAATATACTTCAGTCTCTTTAGACATTGTTGAGGATTTCCCATATTTTATCAAAAAAGTATGCCATGACTGAACCTATGGACAAGGAAAGACTAGGTTTTTGTACTCAAACCCACATGCACAAGTAGAATCCAGAGCTGAATTCAATGTCCTGATTCATTGTCTCAGCTGCGAGATATAGGCAAGTGGACAGCTGATTAGAGGTAAGTAACAGATTATATCAGCAATACATATGACCTCCTTGCTTCACAAAACAAAGCAGTCTTGTTGCAACTACTAAGCACATGGTTATTTTGTAGGTTACCTGATGCAGAGGGTTATCCCAACCTCCTGCCAGGTATGTTCCATGGTAAAGTGGTGAAGGTGGCCAAATGCCTGTCATCTACAGAGGGGTAGATGTAGCTTTATAGTCTTTGTATTAAGACTGCTTTTACAGTCTTCCAGTCAGCACTGGCTTCAATTTCTTTGTTTTCAGGTCTTAACTGTTTTAAGCTGTAGCAATTCAGTATAACCTGTTATACCAACTAAAGGCAGGGTATTGTTAGGTAGAATGTCATTGCAACACAGAGCAGGAGATACAATCAATCCTTGCAGAAAAAGGTCAACTATGAATCATCAAATGCTGTAGGTTTTTAATGGATATTTTCCAACTCTCTTATTTCACAAGAAACAGCAGCCATTTATTTTAATGTATATAATATTTCTTCCTTAAGTAAAAAGAACAGTTGATCATAAAAGGGCTTTACTTATACTGTCACAATGTCTGCTGGTTCTATTTTATCATTTGAAACAAGAACGGGAAATTTTGAGCCCATGATTGTATAGATGTAGCCTCATATCTGACTAGAGCAGAGATTACATTAGTGTCCTCTTTCTGTTCCATTCCTAATGAATGCTTTTGGCTCATTTAATTAATTAATTAATTACATCTAGCATTGTGTCTGGTCTTGTCGATGTGGCAGTGTTTTTGAGAGCTTTTTGACTTACACTCTAGTAAGAACCCATTCCTTTCAGCCGATGTGCTAATATCAAACAGGAAAGAAAACTATTATCTTACAAATCTGTGTCTACCTTAATAACTGCTTTTCAAGCTTTTCCACAGTTCCTGCATTTTACCACTTAAATATGCATTAAAGAATTAGATGAGTGGGGGTTTTTAGGCAACCCTAATATCACAGAAACAGAATCTATTAATTTTGAGGATTTACTTCCCCTTATGTTATCATGATGGTCAAATAAGCACATAATGATGTGAGGAGTTGTTGTCACAAAACAAATTCTAGTTGAGAATAGAAAGAAAAAAGAAAGACATTTAAAATAAAATTAAAAAAAAAACCAAAACAAACAAACAAAAACCCAACCAAAAAACCAACACAACAGCAAAACAGCGAACAACACAGATATCTTTTCATAAATTTTCAAAGTGATTCAGTCTAGTTTTAATTTTCATTTCCCACCTATAGATTCTAATAATCCAAAAGGTACTTGCCTGGAAATCTGTCTGCAATCAATGTCTTTGTATGACAAAGCAGACTGCATTTAGCCCCATGAAATGCCACACCAAATGTTTACATTGTGGAGCAGAGTACATGGGTAAGATATTAGTTCCTCACTCAGGAGATGATATAATGAGAGTTCAGGAAGATTTTTGACAGAAATTTACATTTTACATTGAAAACTACTGCTGAATATTCTTGGGTTCCTCTGATATCATTAAAGCCTGATTATAAGTACCAATATACATATAACTCTTAAGCAAACTGAAATCTATTGTTTCTCCTTATGAAAAATTGAGCAGTGGCTACAGCATTTTATTGCAGTCATATTTTCGGTGTGCTTTGTGGAATATTTTGTGGACATGAATACATATGCTGACAGTCATAGAAAAATTATTTCTTTTAAGAGAACACACATTACTGCTGCAATTGGTCCTTTCATGTGGATCATGAAACTTGATGGCCTGATATCAATTTTGTTTTCAACAAGGAATTATGGGAGCTGTAGTGCTCATGGAGAGCTTGGACACATTCAAAACAGGTAAAAAAATGTGAAAACTTCCGAGTGAACAGGAGGTTTACAGGGTGGAAGAAAAGCTGTTGGGAAGACACAGACAGTGCTCCAGGTTTTAGTGTTATGCTGTTAAATGCTTCCTCATCCTAATTTTTTGTTTTCATATGAGACTAGAAAAGTCTGAGTAAGCATTTCAGAGTGGATGTAGCCATACAAACTCTGGGAAGGAAGTATGCAACCATTTTATTATATAGTAATGTAAGGTATAGGAGGAAGTGTGTAGGGCTCTATACAGTGTGATATGTTGTTGTAGAGATTTCTACCAGTAAGGAATGCACTACTGAGTGAAGGGGTAATGAACTGCTTAGTCCTATTCACACACCTTAGTGCATTCACACACCAGGTATGAATGCTGCAGACTGAGAAGGGCTAATTTGCCTATTTCTATTCTGGCATTTGTTTCTGATTGCTTTTAGGTGGAAGGTGAAAGACAGAAAAGCTCAGTGAGGAACAAATTGAGAGACTAAGTCAGATGTAATACATCCTGATCTAACCCCATAACTGATCGGGTAAGTTTGTAGCAACCATTTTTATATTTGTCCTAGGAACCTAAATGTTGAAAGCTGAAATTCAAATTATGACTACTTGGAAGTGCTTATAGAATGTAGTTTGTATTCACAGAACTTGATGCTTTACGTAAAACATTCAGACAACTTTCTAGAAGTTATGAAGAGCTAATGATGGAAAAGAGGTACAGCTAAAAAAAAAAAAATATATATATACTGCTGTGAATAGTTCATCTAGCTCAAAGGGTAAAAGATTCCCCTGTGCAGGGAACCAGAGTGAGACCTATACACCACTTAATTAACACTTAAACCCATAAAATATGGCCCTCAGCACTGCAAAGAGATTCTCTGAGGACACAAACCTAGAGAATAAACTTCAAACTTGCAGGCTATTGCAATTATGTTGGCAGTCTCATACATCATTGTAACTTTCATGCGAGTACCCAATGGCTTTACAATGCTGTAGTGCAGTGTAAGCTGAAAATGTTCAAAATTGTATCAGTCGGATGGTAAGAATTCAAATAATGTACAAGAGTTGAAAGTGAATGAGCAGCTAAAACATAAGGTGTCACTTACAATTGAATCCCTGTGTTGCAGTCTGAGTCCGAGTATAATTGGTTTTAGTGTGTATGCAGTAAAACCCAAATCAGATTGGGAATGTAGTGATTTCTGGGATGAGTAGCCAAGCAGAAAGCGGTATAAATGAGAATAAAACCCCAAATACATTATAAATGTATATGTGTGTGGAGTATGGGAGAGAATGACAAAGAAATTATAAAAATTTTGGAAAAAAAAGTCTGCAAACATGGACATTTAACATCATGACATTCAGTCTTTATAAACAGGATTAACAGTCCAGTTTATACAGTTCTCAAGCATTACCATTCTGGTGAGAAACCTATTATAAAACTTACATATCTACTCAGGTTATTTTCTTCACTGCTCATACCTACAACACAAGCAACTTTACTTGTTATAAAAGGAATCATCATTAGAGTTACATGATCTGAGCAATAGGATATGTCTGATCATCTCACTATGCCCTAGTGTCAGTCTTCAAATACCTAAAGGTAAAAAAGACAGAGGCAGACTTTTTCCAAAAGCACACAGGGTAAGGACAAGAGTCAATGACCACAACTTGCAAAAAAGGCAACTCTGAGTGGACTGAAGGAAAATAATTTTTACAACAGAAATGGTTAATACCCTGGGCAAATGCTGGCATAAACCAATATGCTAAGTTGAAGTCCATGAGAGATTCAGCAATTTAAGCCATGTCATGACTTCAGCATTTAGCATGCTTTTTTTCTTTAAGCTGGATGTAAGAAAGGGGGGGGGGGGGGGAAGCCAAACACTCAAGAAACCCCAAACATTTCTGGATCAGCTGACTGTTACTATCCAGGTACTTAAAAGGTGAAGTAAGAATCTATTCCCTAGGAAATAAGACCAGGTGTCCTGATTTCACTGGGACAGAATCATAAGCTTGCTATTATCTGCAGGGCATTAACAGTTTGGAGTCAGCCAGGACAGCTGATCTGAGTTGACCACAGGTGTATCCTGTCCCATAAACATCATGCTCAGTATAAAGGGGAAAGTTTGCTGAAGGAGGGGGTGTGTGCCTTGTGCTTGGAGCCTCTGGTGGACTGTCTTCCCATTTATTTGGACTGCTGTACATTTGCTGGGCTGAGTATAACTTTGTTTATTTTGGCATTAGTATTAGTTTTGCTGTTTCACTTGGTCTGTTTTCATTCCAGCCAGTGAGTGCCATACTCCTTCTCCTGATCCCCTTTCTTAGCTGAAGAGGGGTTGTTGAGTGATAGAGCAACTGCTATAGTTTAGCCCCAGATATGGGATAAACACAGACACCAGGATAGCCTCCTTTCCTGTTTGTGTTAAAGCAGACTATGCAGTAGCCTGAACAAGTTAACATAATACACTATAACAGAATAAATTAGAATAGAAAATACCACATTTCATAATTCTGTTGTTAAATTACTATCTCTTTTTGTTATGTTGTTCAGCTTCTACTGAAGTGAACAAGAGCCTTCCGTTCAGTCTAATGCCAGTGTGACCAACTGATTAATGAATGATTTCTCAACATTCAGATAAGTGAGCTGCCTCCTTCCTTGGCAATATTTTTAGATGAACCAACCTATGACTTCTTACTTGGTTCAAAATCCTAATTATTTTCTGTCTGTAAATTAATAATTTGCATGTGTCTGCATTCCTGTAAGGTATATGCAAGTGAAATTGAAGTAACTATGTGGAAAAAGCATTTCTGAGGTGTCCAAATGGGGATGGTAGTCTCAAGAGATAAAAAATAATTCTGACCTGCTTTTTAGACCAAAGGGATGTTTTGGATGATCATTCAAAAAGCCTTGAAATGAACCTTCACAAAGTTAAGAATTGTCCCTCCCTGATAAAAGGCCTTTTCTACATCACATCAGAGAGATGAAATGAAGATGGAGGTTGCTCTGTTAAAAAACTATTTCTTTCTGACTTTAGGTTGAATTTGGTTTTTATTCATTCTACAGCAATCTCAGTGGAGATCATGTGGCACAGGCTGCTCTTCCTTTGCTCAGAAACTTTACATTTCAATGGTATGATTATATTTCTAGATCTAAGCAGATAGAGATAAGTAGTGATTTCAGCATGCTCTGAATCTGGAATGTGTTGTCTGCAAGCTAGGGAATAAATGTACTTACTATGGGTTAGCTGTTCATGATCCTTGGGGAGCTGGGACTAGAGAAGAGGATTCAAAATGCCAGTGTTGTTTAGGTCAGCTCTACACTGCATACATTATGAATGTGGTGTATCCTTGGGTAGTTTGGTCCTGCTGAGTATATGCTCTGAAGTTGATTGTCATACACAGCAAGGCACTACCCTTCTGAATGAGCAGCTTTGACATGTGGAGACCTTGCACAAATGGCATTATTGTTTATCAGCTGTGTTGTAAGTAAGAAATACAGGGGGCCTTATCTTAGGGAAAAAATGGAAGGGTGTACCTTGTGAAACGAAATAACATTCTCTGTAAAATTGAAAGAAAGCTTGTAGATTTCTCATTCAAATCCTTGAAATGAAATATGCTTCACAATTCTTCCTTTTTATTACAACATAAGGTGTGAGGCTGTCAACTAAATAAACAGGGTGGCTTTCTAGACAGACAAGTTGGTTTTGTTGTGGTTTTTTTTGTAACAGTTGTGATCCAGAAGGCTTTAGGTAATGACATTCCATAAACTATCCTTCTAGAATCCTGACTATTTCTTACACCAGTGTGAATCTGAAATAATTTCAATAAATCAAGAGTGAAATGTGAAAAGAACTGACATGGCTGCGTTTGACTAATATCCTGCTTCTTGATTTCTACTAGAGCAATCATGCTCACATATGGACATTGATCCCTGGTAACATCTGTATAACAATCCCTGTTAGCAATTTTGCTTTCATGTTGTTTGCTATTTTACTTGTCCTACATCATAAGAGGCATTTTTTCCTTCAGTGGTTTAAGGAAAAACAGAAGGCCTGAAAAGGAGGTCTACAAATTACTTCTGTTTTGCTCTTTATGATGACTAGGGATAAAAGGATGAGATAAAGTATGTTGCTTTTCTATGGAAATACTGTTAAAGGCATGACATTTGCCCTCACATTTATATATTATTTATCTAAATATTTCCTTCTCCCTGTTCTGGCAACAATGAAAGCTCTCGGTCACCTGGAATTGTGCTGATATTTCCATGGCAGTTTGGTAATTAGGTCTGTTCATCAGGGGCTCTGATTAGTCAAATAAAATCATCTGTGCAATTCTTTCAGACAGTGTCACCATATTTTGCCAGACTATGAATAAAGTAAAATTATTTTAGCAACAGACACTTTTCTCATTGTATACCCAATACTCAAGCCTTAAATGCCTTTATTGTGTTCTTTTAGGTTTCTCAGTATTCAATTCTGATCTAGAAATCCAAGCTCTGACTTGAGAATGATCATGTATTCCCCATCAGGGAACAAGCAGTTAGCAGTTTGTACTCCAAAAAGTGCTAAGAACTGGACAGCTTTTGCTCCCAAATGACAATGGACAGTATGCCTTACCTGGTAGATACTTTTCCTTCAGAAGAAAGCAAAGAACAGCTCTGTGAATGGTTTGCAGTATTTGCACAGTTCTGTTGTACATCAGCATCTAAAATTGCCCCTTCTACTGTTTTCTTGTAATCCAAAGCAGTGTCTCCAACTTGTAGGAATGGAATGGCTAAAATAAGCTCAACCTATTTAGCTGAGTTCTTCTACCTCTTGTCAGTGTGCTTACAAAGCTGGCATATGATGCCCATATTGATCTGACTTGCATTTACACATGGTAATCATATTTCTACAGTTGCAATACAAGTGAAATTTCTATTGTACTGCTTGTTTACATACTGCTGTCTACAAGTACTGCCATATGAAACTGCAGAAGTGCAATGCTAGGAAGGGGCTGGTATGATCAAGACATGGGAGCATCTTCAGATACACATTGGACAGAAAAGTTAAAGGTGAGTTAGTTTCTATTCTGGAGGTGTGGTGGTTTGATGTGGACTCCAAGTGCCCACCCAGCTGCTCTATCACTCTTGTGCCCTGCCCCCTTCTGTCAGTTGGACCTGAGGGAAGAAGCTAAGATGAAACAAATAATTCTCTACTACCCATTAGCAGGCAATGTCTGGCTCCTTTTCTGGGAAGCAGAGCTCCAAATGCTATTGGTTGCTCTGGAGGACAAGCCAGATGTCCCCTCTCCCCCTTTTCCTTGTTGAGCTGATATATGAGCTGTCATATGGTATGGAATGTCAGTTTGGGTCAGCTGTCCCAGTTGTGTCCCCTCTCAAGATCTTCTCCACCCCATCCCTACACATAGGTGTGTTATCAACACCTTTCTAGCTCTCAATACAAAGCACAGTGCTGTGAGGGTTGCTGTGGGGAAATTTAACTCCATCTCAGTCAGACCCAATGTAGGAGGATAAAGGGGAAGCTGATGACTAGGAATTTCATGTAAGCTTCTGGTACTGCAAATAATTATAAGGATAATATGTCATACTAAAATGGCATTCAATTCTTTCTCATTGCACTTTGCCACATCTCATAACTATGAAACAGTTCTACACAGTAAGTTGCTAATTATTCTTGGCTCTCTAGTAACATTAAACAATTAATTCTTGTCATGTAAATATTTCAATTGCTTTTTTTTGAAGGTATTTAAGTATTGTTTGCAGCACTTTGAGTCATAAGTCTCTGCCATAAATATAGTGCATAGATGTTTGCAGTTTCCTAGAGAGTGTAAACAAACATACTAATATGTTATTTCCTATACACGCATGAACACAATCACCCATGTTCATCACTTAAAATACATGCAGATATTTAATTAAGTGGCTAGTGAATGAAAAATGTCGTGTATATGTTATACTCGCAATAGCAGAGGAATGGAAACTGCTATCAGGGGTCTAGTAAAATTCACAGGTGTAGTTTCAGAAACATGTTCAAAGTTGAAGCTTTTTAGCCTTTTGATAGAAAACAAAACCATGAAAGTCAAAGGGCAGTGAGGAAGAAGTGACAGCTCTTACATTTTGTGAAGACTTGTATGTTTGTCTATGATACTTTGACCTGATGCACCTCTCCCCAAAACAAAAGCCCATAAAACTTTGTTTCCACGTTTCTGCAGCAATGGAAGTGCCAACCGTGGCAAGGAAATAAAAAATAATTCCTTTTTCAGCAGTTTTATGCTGTGAAATATAAGTTTCATGCCACTTAAACTCAATTTCTTTATGGATTAAGTGAAAAAGTTTTTAATCTATTAAGAAGAAAGAAAAACATGTTGGAGGAACAAACACTATTTTACCTGTTGTATCAGGAAAGTAATTGTATATAAAGGCTGGATATTTCAAGTGCTAATGTGAAGTGTTGTTTGGATGATGGGGCCTGTCATTTGGCTTCGCCTTTGTTGTATGGACAGCATGACAAGTCTCTTGTATCATTGTTAGCTGTTGAAAACATTGTGGTGAAGCCTTTGCTCATGCAAAGACAAAGATGTAGTTTTTGGATTGTGGCTTTTTTTTTTGGTGATTGATGAGTAAAAAGTTAGCTTTTTTTTTCATTAGAAAGACCAGTGAATGCTCCAGTGCTAGCTAGCTAATCATAAGTAGCAGGCTTCAGAGAGGGAACTGTAATACCCAGAAGGACATTACAGTCCATTTACAAAACAGAAGGACAACAATGTGTGATCTTGGAAGTGTGTGACACCAGGAAGCTAAGAAGCAAATTGATAACAGGATTTGGGATTTACATTTAATATAATAGCCTTTTCAAGGTGTCTCTACAGACTTCTAAATAAAATGCCAGTGAGGAGAACATACCAGTAGAATTCAGCAGCAGAAAAAAAAAAGTGATTCTAGACTGTTAATCTCTGAACATTATATTTGTGTACAGGAATCTGGCAAATCCTGGATCATCTGTAATTGGAATTACCATTGTAATGCTTTACTACTTTTTGTGGGGCTGGGTGTTTGATGTTTAAGTTTTAAGATATTTGAATACTTCATTTTTTTTTTAATTAGAAAGTCAAGGATATAACCAGATTTTTTTTCTGTAAACTGTTGTGATCTTCAATCTTTATTTTCTCCAGAAAGCAACTTTTGTTTTTAATTCCTATCCAGTTAGTACGATCTCTCAACTTGTCCCCTAAGAATAGGGGAAAATACAATGGAATGTGAAGATCTCACAAAGAATTGAGCTGTGACTATACTCAAAGATAACCAGCGCCAAAGAGAAAAAAAATATTGTCATTGCTTTTTATTAGGAGGGAACAGATGCTCAACCCACATCATTGCCATGAAGAATTTGGAATTCCTGAATACCCTGTTGTTGAACCTTTAGAGGTGTAAAGGGGACATGAAAAGCATGGCTTTTATTAAATTTTGAATATGCATAAATATAAAAATGAGGTATAATCTACCTACATACAGTGTATAATTTTCTTCAGATTGATTTCTGAGTATCAGTGCTAATTTTACTCTTTGTTAGTATATGTTACCCTTGCTATGAATTAAATGGCAGAGACTGCCCTTTTAAAGTACCTTGAATTTTCATATGTGTACCCAGAAGCTGGAGTAATGCACAAAGTTATCTTGTATAAAACCAGTACACTTTTGCCAAGGGGTCTATTATTTTAAGCTTTTTATATAACTAATGTTTTGCTGAGAACAATATATATCAGAGGTTTACAAATGTACAATATATCTATCAATGCATTTGATGTATCTAAGGTATTATTACAGATCTGTTCATGTGTGTCTTGATCAGATAGCTGGTTATGTAATCACGATGATTATCCCAAATTAATGTGTTGAAAATTACAAGGTATTCAACACTTGATTTACATTATTTAGTCTTACTGGATTAACTCAGATGAGTAATGCATGTTCTCTGCTGTATTTGTTAAATACTTCACTTTTGGCTATATTGTTAGACATTAACCAAGTGATTCAATGATACAACATGACAGTGACACAAAAGCCCAAAATATTCCCTATACATAAATGGTAGCTAAGCTGTATGAAAACTAATTATGCATCTGAGCAAGTACTAACTACTTGGAGACATTTGGAATTTAACTTTTGTAATGACATGTTATTGTACGTCTAGAATTTTTTTAACAGCTCCTATTGCTCTTAAGGAGGGATATTGATATTGCCCCAAGACCTAACTTTGTTAGTATTCTTATCTGATGCTTCCCAACTCCAGGAGTTGTGTGTAGTTGAAATCACACAAGCAATGCTGGAGATTATTTATATCTGGTAGTAGAAGAACAATATTAGAATAATTTGAAGTTCTTTTAATAAGTTTCACTTGGAGTCCAGAAGAAAGAATAAAATGTGAGTACATCTACTAAAGTACCTCCTGAGAAAGTAGAAGGTAACATGGCAGCCTCATGTTTAATTCTGTGCCTTTTTGAGACTCCTGGGTATATAGAATGGGTTTAGCAAGTTTAAAGATTTTTACTGTATTAACTATTTTTAAGTTAGGACTGCTTTACATGTTATTTGCCCTCTAGTGCATTGTTTAGATCTTGAATAAGATTCTTCTATCCATTCAACATTAAAAATGCAGACAGGAATGAAAAGTTCAAATATCAAACAAGGAAAATCTTAAAAAATCCTTACCCCACTCATCTTATTTTGAGATGAGTGTTGGATTTGAACTTGATTTTAACAAAAAATTAAATTGAATGGTTAAGTTCAGAACATGCTCAACATTGTACTTGTTCACTAAATACTTTTTAGTGTATTTGTTTCTTCCTACAGTCCATTTGAAAGCCACATACTCATAAGCTGACTGCCTTTCAGTCTGACTGACTAGCATTTCAGTCCAAACTAACAATTTTTTGATCGAAGATAAAGCAATAGCATAGTTCTTCCAGTAATGCAATATTTTTGATTAATTTCTCATTGCATTATGCTTGAATGTCAGTTTTCAGTTAGATGAAATGAAAATTATATCCTTAAGCAAACAATGGGAGATTCTGTGAGTATGACCTTTAGGGTCAATCATCTCATTAGCAGTCAGCTTTTACAACTGCATGTTGTTTATAAGAAAGGGATTTACAAGCTGTTAAACTAAACAACAAATTAAATTGTCCATGAGCCATCATCATCCGATATAGAAATTCCCTGTGGGTAACAAGCTGCTGCTTTTTCAGTGGGAAATTTTGAAAAATTTAATACACTTTATTTTTTGCCAGCATAACCTTTATAGGGAACAGTCTCTTTTTTTTTTTTGTATGATACAAAGCTGTGCCATCAGTGTAAACAGCTCCAGATGCACAGTGAAATTCAGCAGTCACAATCCACAAGCCTCATTTTAATGAATGCTCACAGGCATCTCTCTAGTCTGCTAATTGTTTTAAATCAAATTTAAAATACTACAAATAGAGAGTAGCTCAGTAGTGCATGTACAGTCTCCATTAACTAACAGTTTTTATTAAATATATTTAAAAACAATCTGAGAAGATGGCTTTAGGAAAGGCTTTCATCACTTCATTTTGAAAATAGAATTGTTTCAAATTACCTGTCAGCCTGAGCATGATGTGATCTATTAAAGAAATACATTGTGACATCATATGGCCAGTGTTCTTAAAGAAAAGGTAGCCCAGATTTCTAGCATGCTTAATGATGCTGGTTTGCACTGAAAAAAAGTGTACAAGCACTTTAGTTACTATCACAGGGACTCTTCATTTTATATGTTTTGATGTTTCTACCTAAATCTTTTCAGTTATTTCAATGTAGAGTATTGGTCTTCTTGTACAGTCTATTAATTGTTCTGTTTTGAATCCAATTGAGTATTGCTTTCCAAAGCCTAAGTCATTGCTGTATTGTATGTTTCATCTTACCTCACTTTTGTGCATTTTTGTCCTTATGAAAGTCCAGTCCTAATTTATCTTTTCTTTTTTTTTTCCTTGTTTTAATACCTCATTTTTGCCTGAGAAGCATTTGTACCAAGACAACTCCAAAGAAAAGCTGCGTCTGCTACTCGCTGTCTTTGTGCTTGTTCTGGTCTCTCATTGTACTCTTATGTGGATAGGCAGAGAAATAGAGAGCTGTTTTTAGGACTTCTGAACTCCTTATAGTAAACTGTTTCTGGAAAAGAAAAGAATCCAGAGTCAAATGCATACTCAAAACTGAAAGGAAAAAACAAACAAACAAAAAAACCCCAAAAAACAAAAAAAAAACAAAAAACAAAAAACAAAAAAAAAAAAAAAAAAAAAAAAAACAAAAAAAAAAAAAAAAAAAAAAAAAAAA
>JAAGNO010007989.1:0-28330 GCA_033439905.1 Ceryle rudis
TTTCTTTTTCTTTTTCTTTTTCTTTTTCTTTTTCTTTTTCTTTTTCTTTTTCTTTTTCTTTTTCTTTTTTTCTCCTTTTTCTTCTTTTTCTTCTTTTTCTTTTTTCTTAGAACCATTTCCAGACTAGGAAAGAAAAGTCTGCTAAAATTTCTGAACTATGTTGACTGGTAAAGGCTGTAGAACAACTATTGTTGCAATAAACAGGATTAGTTTTGGATTACTTTCTCTACAAAGACACGGAAGCAATGCCTTACTCCTTGTTGAGAATGTCAACCCTTTCAGGTCTCCATGGTTATCTCACAGGATGAAAAGTAAAAACATTCTGGGATGATTATATAAAAACTTGTAAAGGGTAAGTGCAAACTAAAAACCGGTGCTTGAGGACTACACAGCACATTTTCACATGGCTGAGTCTCTGTATGTGTGTGTGAGAAGCCTTAAACTGTGCAGCATGGGATGGACCTTGGATTGGGGGAGGTATAGAACAGGCCTTAGTGATATATTAGTGTATCTTTTGAACAGGTACCTCCCAATTTTATTAAAGCAACAAGAAATTGCCATTAGCTGAACTGTATTTGGAAACTACACCAGTAGTTAAATTATTAAATTTAAACATCAGTAAAGTACAAAATATTCAGTATTCCTAAAACACTTGTACAAAAGAGATTTACGAACATAGTTAAGGCTAGGCTTGTATATGGATATGCATACCATAGCTGGGGAAGTGTGGATTTCTGCTGTGTTCTGTAGATCTAAGATACATAAATTAGAATTGCTTAGGGATGGTGTTGGTTGCATGAATCGCTTCTCCACTGTTCTTCATTTATGAATAAATGTGCTTGGTGTGACTAGTCTTGTCTCACAGTGATCTCAAACAGCAGAAAATATCCCATATGCAATGGCTTACAGATATATAATATCCATAAGCTATGTTTCTCAATACTGATTACAGGTATTTTATGTTTACAGACAATTCAAAGCCGAGAGGACTGAAAGAAACCCAAAAGAGGTTTAATATTGATGTGGAGAAAGAGTCTTTGCGAAAATCAGGATGCAGTTCGGGGACAAATTCAAAGTACTGATTTATATAGACAGTATTTCTTATCTGAAATACAGTATGAGGAATGGATAGTGGTACTTAGGTTAAGCATGAGTCAACAGTGTTGTGTTACTATAAAAAAGTAAACATATTAAGGAGATGTTACAAAAATCAAATATTCAAAAGACTTGAAAGTAGAAAGAGAATAAGCCAAGCTGTGGGGTAATAGGAGAAGGAAAATATAAAATGGGCTTAAATCATAGGAAAATTTCAGGCTAAATATTATTGTTACATTATAGTTTCTAGGCATATTCAAAATACTGGGACTGTGGAGGCTTCTCTGCCTGCTTGTTTATGAGCTGGTCAGAAAAATATCTATTAGATATGATAGATACTGCCTTGGGACTAGATACGTCTTTCAGTTTGTACTGGACTCTATTATTCAATATGGTAATAAAACTTCCCAAGTCGTTTCATGCAAATATGCATAAAGATACAATTCAAAGCGGGTAAAAAGCCTTTGACATTAAGCATCACATGAGATAACACAATTTTCCTCAAACATAAGATCTGCTTCTAGTTTTGGTGAAGTAAATAGTCAAGCTTCTAATTTAGCTTTGATTTCACATTGTAGAATCGTAGAATATATTGGGTTGGAAGGGACCTTTAAAGGTCATCTAGTCCAGCCCCACTGCATTAAGCAGAGACATATTGAACTAGATCAGGTTGCTCAGAGCCCTATCCAACCTGACCTTGAATGTTTCCAGCAATGGGGCATCTACCATCTCTCTGGGCAACCTGCCCCAGTCTTTCACCACCCTCACTATGAAAAATTTCTTCCTCATATCTAGTCCAAATTTACCCTCTTTTAGTTTAAAACCATTACCCCTTGTCCTCTTGAATCAGGTCCTGCCAAAATGACTGTACCCATCTTTCTTATAGGTCCCCTTTAAGTACTGAAAGGCCACAATAAGGTCTCTCATCATCTCAGTGTCATTCTTTCTTCATGATATCTAATCCAATTTATGGATCCCAGTATCAGAATAGTATCTTTGCCAGCTTTATCCTCGGTATATTGAGACAACAGAGGAAAGGAAACAAAGCACTGTGGACAGCAAATTCAATTCAAGCTGACAATATGATATTGCAGTTGAAAAGGTAAAGCTTATTGTTGTGTATCAAATAAATATCTTATGTAAAACACTGGAGGTAGTTGATCTACCTCACTTGGCATCAGCTGGGCTACTACAGGGCAACACACCACTAGAGAGAATCCAGAGGACAAAACCAAATGCAAACATTTAAGAAAATATGACCTGTAAAAGACATCAGAATAAAGTGCAGAAATTTGGATTGGGGAACTCTCCCTCTCATTTAGGTGTTGGACTTGATCTTTGGCTATATGTGTTTAGTGAAGAGTATTTAGTATTTAGTAAGATGTATATGTGTATACCTGTGTATATAAAGAACACTCTTAAGGGAAGCACATTAACTCTTCCAGCCTGTAAAAGGCTGTTACAAAGGCAGGATCTGTCACTTGATCAAGAAGATAGCAATTTCATTTTTGATCAAAACCTATATTCAAAAAGGGCTTCTGTCTAAAGTGAGACAAGCTCTATTATGTTGCCACTTTAACTTTTCTGTAGGAAAATTTTAGAAACAGATTATGCAAATATCTTACAGGGATGGTCTTGATATGCTGAATTTTGTTCTCAACAGGTCCATCCCCATTTTGGGATATTTCTAAACTTAAATTTCTGCAATTTTTATTATTTAATAGGGTTTTGCTCTTAGTATTTATATCAGATTTTTTTTCCCCAGTTTCATTCTGTTACTGTGTCCAGAATATCTAAGACAGTGGAAGAGAAGCCTGCAAGTCAGTGCTAACACTGCTGTGTATTGCTTCTGTACTTGATTGTGATCAGAAAATGTAGGAGAGTACCACAGGCGGGTTTTGTGGAAGAGTTTTGCAGACAGAACACTGCATGCTGATATGATTAGGTCTGTTTGCACACATTCCGTGTTTTCTTCATGTGGGTCTTGGTGAAGGATGGTTGCCCCTGCTTTTCACAAACCAGGAAGTTTCATAAGGCAGTTCATACTTCCCTTTCTTTCATTTATGACCTCAACATGCCCACGATTAGACTGCAAAATAAAAGTACGCATAAGATATGTACTTTTACACTACCTCACTGATGCAAAGTACCTTATCAATCCAAAGTCTACATGAAAAAGAACCTGTGAAACAATTTATAGAAGGATTGTTTAAGGAAGATGGAATGTGTTTAATTTTACATTGCTGAATCTTCCATCAGGATAGCTTGCATTTTTCTGAGTGTCATACAAACACATAAATCTTAATTTCCACCTCAAAGTCTATCTGACTCCAACCTCTACTTATGATAATGTCATTTGCTAAACAGGAAGACACTGAAAAATGCCTATTTCGTGTTATACACCTGCATAAATAAAGAGGTATCACAATGTAGATGTCTCCAAATAAAAAGGAGTAGAACTGATCTCATGGGATGGCTTTCAGTGTAATATTTTCAGATACTTCACACCACTAACACTACCATAATCCACTGGGTAAAGATCTTTCCAGACTGAAATGATTCAGGATTTTGCACAGGTATTCAGTGCTACCAAAGGACTTCAGAGAGCATTGAAAACCACTGCAGAAAGGAAGCTTTAGCTAATTAACATTACACAGTTTGGGGAGTAGATTTTGAGGTTTGCTTTTAATGTTTGGGGTTTTTTTTCCTGACAAGCTATATTTCCTAACACCTTTTTTTTTTCTATTTTTTTCTAATGTTCATTTTTCCAGCATATATGTTATATAGGCTATTAAAAGGGTTGAAAATGACTTTGCAGCCTTCATTAAGAAAGGACTTTGACTTAAAAACTGTTACAGTTTAAATGACCCCTGTCTATTTTAAGCAATGCAGAGATTGTTTCTATTTGCACAGTGGTATCCCAAGTAACTCTTTTCTGTAAGGAATAAATAATTGAATTAAAGGCTGAGATATATGCTGTCAGTACTGTCTATGAAACATTACTGAAAACCTGTCGTTAGTAAAAAGTTTTCAAATTTGAGAAATTTAATTGCTTTTCTCAATTTCCTGTGAGACAAAAAGAAAACTCTAAGAGATTTTTTCCCATTATGTGTAAGTGACAGAATACTCATCTGTTAAAATAATAATCAATTTCCTCCTTAGAAGTTTTTACCTGGATTTTTATAGAATTCTTCTAAAATATAATTTATCCTCTATTGAAAGGTAGATTCCTTGAAATAATTACATTCTGCTAGAATGTATTTGCATCTTTTTTCTTAATCTATCAAGAAGCATCTTTCCATTCTTCTTCTTCCTCTTAATTTCATCTGGCTTTTACTTTCAGAATTAAAAAAAAATAATTCACTCTTGATAACATTAAGTAACTGTTGTCTGATATCTAAAGATAAGCAAAAACATCTGCAGATGGTTGTAAATCTGCTTTCTAGAGTTTATTCCTTTTTATTTTATGGTCCATCAATGGCTACATTTAAGCAAACAAAAAGAGCATAAATGTGTCAAATATCTATTACAGTCCTTTACCTTAATTCAAATGTTCAAATTAGCTGGAAAACTTAATATAATTAATTATCGGTGAAAGCATATCATGCAATTTCACTAGCATCTGGTTTAAAGCAACTTATTTTGCACAGAATGCTTTTTTATACTTTAGAGTCCAAGTAAGGGAAACTACAGAGGATCTAATTATAATCTGTGATTTGTAAAATGTGAAGAAATTAAGCTTTGATTGCACATAGTTTTATAAACCTCTATTCAAGATGCTTTCCAAAGGAAAATGAGATTTATGTTTTCTCTGTGTCCTCTCAACTTCCTCTTTCTGTTCTCTGCCTCATGCCTACTCCTTCAGAAACTTTTGAATCTAGTGCCCCATTTCAACCAAATTTGAGAAGGGAGAAAACTTTGAGGTAATTTTCTACAAGTTTTATGAATTAAGATGTTCAAGGAGGGGAGGTGCCTTGAACAGCTTTGAAGGATGGGCCGTGTATAAAAGCATTCTTTATTGAAAAGCCATCAGAGAAACCATATTGGAGCTCAAACCTGAGAGACATATCTGTGGACTTCATGGATTCCAATAAATTTCATGGTATTATTGAAATGCTTGAAAGTCAAAATTCCAAATAATATATAAGTCAGAAAAGTGTAAAATAATGTGAAACAAGGATAAATCTCCAGCAAAGCTTGTGGTATGACTTATAAGTCCTGTATCACTTACGTGTTATATTGAACTACTGTACTAACACTAAAAGGACAGGTGAAATAAATAGGGATAATGCCATCAGTGGCTTACAGAGGTGGAAATTTAATGAAAACATGAAGTGCTGAGTCACAGTTAAAATTTGCAGTTATGAAATATGGGATCTTATCATTCTTTCAAATTTTGAGTGGATCTGGTGAGTTTTCAAAAAGATATTACAAGATATTTCCAAAAGATATTTTCATTAATTCATTTAATGGGTAAGAAAAAATATGTCAATTATTCTAAATGTGTTCATCTGCAGAGCATTTTTAAATGCCAGGTTTTAGGAGTTCCTTATCCATGGCCCAGAGCCACAAAATCTAATGTAAGTATTTATGCTCTTGGTTTATGAGTATTGATCCACGATGGAAATCCTTTTGACATACAGCCAAATTCCGTGCAAGTTGTTGCAGGGACCTGGAAACTACCTGATGTATATCAGGAAACAACAGAGAGCAGCAGAAGAGTTCCACAGGGTTGGTGATATAGTGTGTTTAGGTCCGGGCAAGTCAGTGTCCTGAAGGTCTTGACAAGTTGAAGAGCACACAAGTGCAATAAAAATGGCTTGGAAGTGGAAGAGAGAAAATGGAAGACTGAACTTGTACAGCTTGGCTACATGACACCCAAAACTCTACAAAGGCATGATAACAATTTATAAATACATAATTGGTGTACAGAAAAAGAGCAGAATTAAGTAGTTCAATGAACAGGATATAGAATTGAGGATGAAGTGAAGAAAAATTAAACTGATCGGTTCTAGGACTCAGTTGCTGTGATGTTAAATTTCCTCCTTGCAACAGTGCCCTTCAAGGGAAGAGGAGGAAGCCTCATTTTATGGAAAAACACTGGTAAATGGCCGTTAGTGAACAATCCTATGCAGCTGTAAGGTGGAACTCATAACAAATTCCTAGTTTAGCAACATATAACCCTAAAGGTACTAATGTGACCATATTGTTTGACCTGTTCTGTAGTGGACAGGACATTCTTGAAGCAATTCCTGACTGGATTAAATTTCTTTCTTGTCTATTACATATGGTTACACCCTTGATGTCCAGGTCGTTATGCAGTTTCTTTTTTCCAGTTCTTTAGCTGGAATATTCTTTAAGCAGTGAATCCAAGATAGAAGATAAGACAGTTTGAGAGCATGGATATGTCCTGTGCTTGTAAGGGAGGAAAGGGAGGGGGAGCTGGAGAATCTGGAAGAGTATGTGTTCAGCCTATCTTATCTTTTCTTTCTACTTGTTTACTCTCTCGGCACAGTTTGTTTTGCTGCTGAACACATCATATGAGAACAATCTCTATGTATTTGTATCTTAGGACTAGTGGAAGATGGGTATTCTCTCACTGCTGGAGAGAAGGAGTTCAAAGGAATTCCATACATTTCAGTGTATACATTTTCAGAATGAAAAATGAAAATTAAGGAATGATTTCTAATTTCCAAGATGCATTCATAGTGAAGAACACCCACCTACCCTCTCTGATGACCCTATTCCACAGAGCTGGCGATGGCAGCAGCTGAATGAGAAGCAAAAGCAGAGCAGACCCTCTGTGATGTAGAACTCAACTTCCTTCTACAATGTGAATTTTTTAAGTGTGAACTCAGGAACGGATTAATATGTTGTTTTCTCCTTATGTATGTTCTCTCTATCCTAATTATAATTCACTTTCTGGTCTCAGTAGACCTAATCTGGAGCTGTGCTTTGTGCTCAATTCCACTGTATTTGTGATACATGCATTTTTCTGAACCCAGCCTGCATCTTTCCCTCCTCTAAAGAGGCCTCTGAAGCCGTAACAGTTAAGTTCTGTAACAATAAATACACCTTTTAAAAAACCTTTCAAGCTGTTCACAAACTGTCCACTTTATCAACATACATCTTTTTAGCCATTTTCACCCCATGTCAGTTTACTGGCCACACACACCTGTGGTTTCTGTTTCAGGCTAGGCTCCATCACTGCCTTTTACATGCGTGAAGATGCAGAGCCCTGCAGTAATTGTTACACAGAGATGTTGTGGATGCCGAGGCCTGACTGAGAGGCTCTCTGAAGTCCCAGGAGAAATTTGCAAAAAAAGAATCCAGGATTGTAAGCAGAGATAACAAATTATTTGAAGCAAAGGCTCCAAGCATCATGTGTTTGTGCAGCATCCAGCACGATATCTCCTTGATTATGCCCAGAGCTCCCGAGTCCTGTTATTGTATGTGACAACTCCAGGTTGTATTACTTTATTTACAAACGCTATCATTTTTCCCTTTTTCCCTTTCTTGCTATTAACATTTTTTATCTTTCCTCAACCTAGCTAAAGTTTTTTTTTCCCACTTTTATGAATATTTATCTTCCTATGTATCATATATTAATTTGGAAAAGAAAAAGATAATTTTAAAAAGTTAAATAATCAATAGACCTTCATTGTAAACTGACAAAGCCATAATACTCGGTATTCCACGGCTGAACCAAACAATTCATCCTCTGTGGCTCCCAGGACTTACACCAGCTCTAAAATAAATGGGCACAGTCCCAAATACTGAGGCTGACTTGTTATCTCTATATGTACTTTTCAGATAACAGACATTAAATAATTCACTATACAAAGTCTTATTTCAATTAAAATGGTAAAACCGATAAAGAAGTTTTCTTTACTTTTGGGAACAGATCTCTGGCTTGTAATTGCATTAATTACAAATACAGTTGAAAAGTTATTCAAATGCAAATTTTCTTAATGAGAAGAAAGCAACAGGGACTATAATTTTTAGTTGTTGCAGTTAATGAAAGTATTTGATTTTGTTTTAATTGCACTTTTAATAAAACAAAGTGCTCTTACAGTGATGAGATTTCACTAATAGCGAGCATCATCTAACAGCAGTGGTAGAACTTCCAAAGTTGCTGATGGTCGATAGATCAGCTGGTGCTGGGCCCTCAGTGGAGATAAGTGAAGCAAACAATACACACTCCTGGGCAGAGCTGTATGTGGTGAGGTGCTGATCTCTGGCTAACAGCAGTGTACTAAAGGACATTACCAAAGTAAAGCACTGGGAGACTATTTATGTCTTAAAAATCACAAAGGGCGTAAATGAAGTGATGTCTGGGGCCGACTTTTTTCATAGCTTTGATTCATGGAGAAGAGTGTTGGGAGAGTCATTTGGAGAACATCTGGTCCAGTGTGCTTCTACTGCCTTCACTGCAAAAATTACTAATCATTAGGAAAATACCCACATACAAGACTGGGAGTACGCCCAAGTGTTAATCTGAAATTAAATAAAAATGAAGTTTAAGTTGGAAAAAAACCCCTGTTTACCTCATTTTGTTTACTTGTTTGCTTTGAAACATGTTTGTGTACTGCAAGAAAGTAATTTCAGTTAAAATGCTGTGCTTTCTTATGAGCAGATAGTGTTTACAGATGTGTTGAAGAATACTGACCTACACTATCCCTCTGCCTTTGAGACTGGTTCAGCTGTACCTAAGCCATTCTTTACAGAAGTTTGTCCGATTTTATCTTTAGAAACCCTTGGTGATGGTGGCTTTCCCAGGCATAGGCTGAAGCTTGGTGCACTCAATGAACCATGTTGCAAGGAGCAAGGAAAAGGAATGCCTTCTAAAACTCTATTCAACCTTATGGAAGGAGTTTGCATTACCTAGGCTATGTTAACCAAAGATAGGTACTTTTTTTTTTCCCCTCAGAAAAATGTTGAGGTTAATTTTTTAACCTTCAAATAGTTGATATTCTGAAAGGGTGTGGACTTCTCTAAAGTGTCCTTTGTATTGTGTCAAACACTATTAAAAAATTGCAGTAATTTCTCTTTGAAAGGATTGATGTTAAAATGGATTTCTCTCCACAAATCCAAAATGCCTTCCCTCAAATTTCTTTCTGTTCTAAATTATGATTAAAAAGAGTGAAATATATAATAAATATTAGTGGTTTAGAATCATAGAATGGTAGGGTTTGGAAGGGACCTCTGGAGATCATCGAGTCCAACACCCCTGCCAACGCAGGATCACCTAGGGCAGGTCACAGAGGAACACATGCAGGGAAGGAGACTCCACAACCTCTCTGGGCAGCCTGTTCCAGGGCTCCATCACCCTCACAGCAGAGAAATCTTTCCTCATGTTCCTCGACCTGCTGGCCACACTCTTCTTTAGGTACCCCAAGATACCACTGGTCTTCCTGTCCACAAGGGCACATTGCTGTTCCATAGATAACTTGTTCACCAGGATGCCAAGGTCCCTCTCCATGGAGCTGCTTTCCAGCAGGTCTACCCCTAACCTAAGACATCTAAGTGTAACTTACATATTTCAGTTTTCTATGTTGGATGGTGTCTCCAAGGGAGAGCGATCACCTGGGAAACAAGAAAGCATCAGTGTTGTGGCTCAGAGACAGTGTCCTGCCTCTCTTCACCCTTCAGTCCAGGAAGGTGGAAGGAAAAAAAGATGGTTTGTGTTTGGCAAGTCTGATCACTGGAAGAGCCTCCTGGTACCCATTGGATGTACCTAAACCCCAGGGGGTTCATTTCCTCACCTGTGAATTCAGAATGTCAGGCTTTAAAACTGGTTTTGCAGTTTAAAGCAAGAGTGAGTACCTGGGAGGTCTGGTCTATTTGTAGACAATTCAGGAACAGCAAAAAGGTAAAATGAATCAAATAAATAGGAATGTTTTCATTTAACTCTAATTATGATTAACATTGTTGAAGGTGTGGTAAAAGGTTCCCATAATACATGTCAGCTGTTTGCATCATATATAATGAAGAAATCTACTTATTTTTAGCATTTTAACAGAATATAACTTGTTATAGAGACAGGGTATTAATTTTATAATTCTTTTTCAAAGAAGCAAATATTTCAAAGTTTCATACATGGCAAATTAATTTTTCATAGATATTATTCATAAATGGAATTTAGAGAAAAAAATATGCATATCTTAAACTGAATAGATTCACCACAGAATCCTGATAAGCTTTCACCTGCTGTTAATGTCCCTATGAGGTGAAAACACTACCAAGCAAGAAAAACTAATGTTTAAGTACATCTTTTCAGTGTGGAAAACAGGGTTTTAAGATTAAAACTTCTAACAGGTTTTGATCCCAAGCAGCAACCTATAGAAGCCTATGAAGATCTCTCAGATAAATTTAACAGCATCCAATATATAAGGTCACTCACATGAGAGTTTCCATGTTTTACAAAGGAAAGATTAGGGTTATGGGAGTCAAGTAAAAGGTGAGGAGGAAGGAAACAACATCATCCCAGGACAGGAAAGAGAGTATAGTAAAGTTAGGTCAGAGAGGAATGGAAGGATAGAACAGGAAGAGGGATAGGGGACAGTAGGTGTGGAGTCTTTCCCAGTTTTCCCATTTTCTTCCCATGTGTGTGAATGAGGGATGGCTCCTGGGAAGCTCTAAGCATCTGAACTTTCTGCCAGAGAAGCTCATGCAAAGGTGCTATGTGTGACCTCCTCCACCCACCCTGAGGGACAAGCCAGAGTTGTTTTTTACAGGTCGTTTCTGCTCCAGGGGTACCTACAGCCATTTGGATGTATGACCCAGAGAACCATTTCATGTGCAAAGGATAGCTGGTTTAAGTGCTCTAAAACCTGCATGCTTACTCAGTTTTGAGTGCATTGTAGTGCTGGAGGTCCAGAGATATGCTTTGGGGAATTTACTACCTGGTTTCTCCCAGTTCTTTACAACTGTCAGATTCCATGTGTGGTTTTGGTTCTTAAATACTATTGCTGCAATGGCAAAAAAAAAAAAAAAAAAAGAGGTACAGGATCTGGATGGCCAGGATAGCAGGTGTAACTTGTACACTGTGAAATGGGGATGGAGATAATGACAGAGGGAGACAATGATTTGCTTTTAATCATTTACTATTATTGTAACCATCATGTCATGAAAGGTCATTGGCATCTTGAGCTATATAGAGCCAAGTTCTCTTCTCAGATACAGTATTTCAGACACAACCATAATCTCCATTGTCCTGTAACAAAGCAGAATCTTAGCGATATGAACTGGGCACTTCTAGCACCCCTGCAGCTAGTGGAGCAGAGAGTCATGTGGGATCCTTAGAGCCTTGGGGTGACATTTGTTACCATGCCCTGTGAGCTTACCTTTTCCTTCTCTGTGCAATATTGACATTGGTGTTTCCTCCTCCTCCAGTAAGTGCCAAGGAAAATCATTGTCTGGTTTTGCATACCTGAATTGCATCACACCACATCTTAAATGGCTATCTGCGAACTGCTTGAAAGTCCACTCACATGTACAAAACCAAATGTAAATGCATTCTCTTCAAGAAAGAAAGTAATTCACTGCTGAAGAACTCTGCTAAGATGGTAAATGCATCCCAGGCATATCTTGTGCCCTTTCAGAATGGGAAAGTCAACAAATATTAGGCTTCTAGAAAACCATAAAATGAAGAGTTATTTTAAGTTCTTAAATAACCTTAATTCTACCTTATTTGAACAATGACCCAATAAACACACAACTTATCTCTTTTTGTCTTGAAAATGGCACTAAAAGAGAAGCTACTTATGTTTCTCTGGGCTCAGACTTGCCCTAGTCCAAAAAATACACCCCACCTGCTAAATTTTAGAGCTATCTTACCCCTCCCTTCCCACCCATTTATCCTGATGCAAATATGCAATGTAACAACTTTTTTTTTTTTTTTCCCATTAGTCTTTACACAAATTGTATCAATCTCCAGCCTTCAGCACTGTCAAGCTCTGCAACAAAAAGACTGAAAGGTGATTACAACCACTCTTCTCCACAAAACTGCTAAAATGTAGTACATTTTGCCTCTTAAGGCAATAACACATCTCTTTTTCCTTTAATCACACGGTAAGGCTCCTGTGTCTCTTGCACAGAACATCCCCTTGTGTGGGTCCTCTTGGACCCACAACTCACCCATGCTGCTCCTGTCACGAGCTTCAGTTACTCCCATGGAGATCAGGACACTGGGACATTTCCCAGCCTTCCCAGGGCTACTGTCCCTAAAGGGAGAGGACGCAGGACAGAGTTTAACTTGTTTGTATTTTTAAAGCTTTCTTACAGTTTGGGGTTCTGCTGAATTTGAAATTATACAAATGTTGTCAGGTGGCTGTCATTATATTCAGTAATTTTTGAAGTAAACTCATTAAACTACACATTAAAATACACAAAGTGACTCAGTAGCAGAAGAAAAAATAAGACCTTGGTTTTAGTCTTTCACACCGTTTATCTTAATATTTTACTCGCATTGCTCAACTGACTGTTGGGTGTTCATCTTACACTCTGTAGTTAGTTTGACTTTGCAACACCCTCAGTGGTAGAGGTAGTAGAGGTCTTGGTTTCCCACAACGTGAAATTCCACCTGTAATCAGTGGAAATAAATTGCCTCAAAAGTTGGGACCAAATCTATGAAATGTAAGGGGTAGGAGATGCCTCCAGATATCATGCAGTCCATTCTTCTCTTAAGAGGCAAGGCTATAATGTATGCAGGCCATCATGGTCCATGGCACCAGCAAAAAGTCTCAGTACAGCTGAGTGATCCCATCCAGTTCAGCATCTACTGCTGTGACCTTCTTTGCAGGGGTGAGTGAGGAAAGCAGCCATTCTTGGCCACATGTGAAGGCCTGGAGTGGCTGGAAGGATCCTGGTCATCTCCATATGCCCATGCATGCATTCCTGGAACCTGCTGATGTACTTACTGGGAAGGAGGTCACTGGTGTCCTGTGACTCTGGGGAGAGGAGTGTTGCAGTTCTGTTTGTGACCTACACAGCTACCCTAGACTGTAATTCAAGCCAAAGAGTTGAACAAAGGGGACCATGCTGGCACAGCCCATCACTGAAGGGTTTTTATGTGCTTAATATGGTCTTGCACTGGGATGGCAAGGATTCCACCATCTCCCTGGATAACCTCTTTTAAGGCTTATAATTAGAAGTCAAACTGTTGATAAACATTCCCTTAAGCATGATTGAAAAATCATGCTTACTGAAAAGTAATTGTATAGTATTTTCATCTTTTCAATAGAAAGAAGTCATCCTGCCTAAGGGTAAATATCTGAAAGTTGGTTGTCGATGTCTAGACTCATCAACCTAGATTCTCTTTATAGCCAGCTGAAAGGAACAGGAACCTCCAGGGCATGATTCATCTGTCTGTCTTAGGAGAGTTGTTAAGTGGAGAAAGATTGCTTTCTGAAATATATGCCACAAAAATAATTAGAGTTGCACAGGAAATGGTATTCATATTCTGTGAGAAATGTATTTAAAAAAACCTTGTTTTCTTCAATACTAGAATGAAAAAAAATCTTTCTGAATTTCAAGAAAATTACATATTTAAAAATTCACTCTTGCTTAGTAAAATGAAGTTTCTTTCTCATATTTTCTTATTTTATGTTTTATAATTTGTAATGGAAAGCATTACATTTGGACATGAAATGAGATTTTAGTAAGAAAAACTGAAGCACAATGAGGTCAAACTGAAACATTGTGATCTCACTGGGATGCTTCAGCTCAGACTGGTTTTGTCTCCTGAAAGGTCACCAAAATAGGCCTATTCCTACAGAAAGTTTTTATTTCCATGGAATGTAATTTTTATAGAAAAATGTGAAAACAATTTTTTTTTTTAACCAGCTATAGAAATTATGAATGAGTGGACAGACATGTAAAATAATTTTTTTTTTTTTAATCTCAAGACCTTTTTATAAAAAATTATTCTTTTAATGAACAAAGTTATTTTAACTTTCCTTAGGCTAACAAGCAGCTCTCACTTAAGAAAGGTCTAACTGTGGTATAGTTTTGAGATATGTCTTATCACAGGTCACAGGCCACAGGGTGTCAGGGGTTGGAAGGGACCTTGGAGATCTTCGAGTCCAACCCCTCTGCCAGAGCAGGGTCATATAATCTAGCACAGGTCACAAAGGAACGCATCTGGGTGGGTCTTGAAAATCTCCAGAGAAGGAGACTCCACAACCTCTCTGGAGAGCCTGTTCCAGTCCTCTGTGACCCTTACAGTGTTCAGGAGGAACAGAAGTTCCTCCTCATGTTAAGGTGGAATCTCCTGTGTTCCAGCTTACATCCATTCCCTCTTGTCCTATCACAGGGTATGAATGAGAAAAAGCTGTCCCTTTCCTCTTGACACTCAGCCCTCATATATTTATAAACATTTATCAAATCCCCCTCTCCAGACTAAAGAGCCCCAGGTGTCTCAGCCTTTCCTCATAAGGCATGTGTTCCAGTCCCTTCATCATCCTTGTAGCCCTCCATTGGACTCTCTCTAGTAGATCCCTGTCTCTGGGGAGCCCAGAACTAGACTCAGTACCCCAGGTGAGGTCTCAATACTCCAGGTGAGGTCTTATAAAGGCAAGCTTCTAATCGAAGTAAAATAATTAGGCATATAAGATTACTTTGATTTGTTGTCACACTTTTATTGAAGGACATCACGAGTAGACTGAAGTGTCACATAGTCCCCACTTTCATGTGACCAAGTGTGAACAAAGAAAATAAAAAAAAATTATGCCATAATAAGGAAAATTTATATCGGTGCCCCTGTAAAAAGTTAGCCAGGGATTTTGTGTTATAAGTGAATGATGGATATCAAGCACTCTGAGACTGCAAAGCTAATACATTGAGCTACACTATGACAATAACAAACTGTGGCAGTCTAACTGAGTAAGGGAAAGTTTCACAGAACTGGGTGTCTGGAAGGAAGACATCAAAGTTGACAAATGACTTCTAGCTAACTTGCTTCCTTCTCCAAGGCATGTTCTAGTGATGCTGAGGGACAGATGTTAAATGGAGCTGGACAGAACCGAACACACTTCAGTAAATATCTTTCTGAAAGAATGATTTTACACATCAGGAAGAAAGAAGAAAAATTTTTAGGAAAATTTGAACAATATCTTGGGCTATGTTCAGACATACAATGTGGGATTCACTTCCCCTAATGGTGAACTGTCTCCTACACAGTATTTACACTGAAGAGTAGCTTTAGGATGAACATGTAGGGTAACTACCTTAGACGCCAGTGCTTACAATGGACCGATTGCAAATCTTCAGCACAGTCTCAGAGTTTGATAAACTAAACAACTGCCTACAGAATATTTTATAATTAATTTCCTTTTTTTACTCTATTGATTTTTTCATCAGACACTTGGGTCTAATTCAGTGCCAGATGGTTTTTATAGACTAATTAGCTAATTGTTTGAGGGAATAATGAAAACTGAAATATATACGTGATAGTCTAGTTAGGAAGAATCTGACTGCTACACACCTAGACAACTAGAAGAGGAAAAAAGTTATATGCTTATAAGCTCTATTAAGTTTTTGCTAGGATAAAACCAAACTGAGTTAACAAGAAAATGATAATTAAATAAAAAACATTTCAGCTTTTAGGTCCCAGCATAATACTGTATTATTCTCCCCTCGTCGCACCTCCATTTCCTGTGTATAGTACAGTGATATTTGCCGAGTATGAGTTAACTCAGTGCCTGTGTTGAGCTGCAGTGCTAGGGCCATGAGTGCACGACAGGCCTGAGCATCCCAGCCTGGCCTCCCCTGGGGCCCAGCACTCCCATTTCAGCCTGTATTGGGGTTGCCTGTCCCTGCCCCAGCTACGTCACAGGAGTGTGTGTCTCCAGTCCTGTCTCTGGCCCTGTCTGCTTCAGCTCCTGACTAGATCCCCTGGGTGGGCCCTGAACCGGGTGCATTGCTTGCCCTGTCTGCTTGACATGCCCAGCCCCTGCGGGATTGCACCCTTCAGATGAGGGCACTGCCTTGTGCTGGGGTTGTTGTCTTTTAGCTCCTTTCCTGAGGGAGCAGCCAGACTTGCTGCTCCCCAACATGTCAGCTTTTTCAGAATCCTCTAAGAAGCTAAAACATTGCTGACATCGATACGTGTAGGGTCTTTGTACAAGCAAGGGCTGATCTCTTTCAGAACAAGTACACAGACTGAGTATTTTCACCTGAAATGGCAAAAGAGCCTTTGCAAGCCCAGGCTAGGACATGGTCTCATCTTCTTTGGACATTCAAAACAGCTCTTCACTGAAATTACATCAGAGATGCCCGAAAAGTGTGGACAAAGAGATTAGATGAGCACTGGGTGTTAATGGGTACGTGAGTTTGGGGAGTGGTGTGCCTGTAGGTATAAGTTAGATCCTGGCCTTAGCCATACTCCTTTGGCTTCCGGAACAGTAGAGAACTTCAGGCCCAGTGCCACACTCTTGATGCTCATTGGGAATCAGTCACACCAAGTACCACTGAGATTTCAGAGAGGCGTGACTTTCAGCAGAGGAAGATTGTACAGTGAAGATAATGTCTTGAAAATGCTAGGGAGCAGGTTCATGTTTTGGCCACTGTAACACAAAAGCAAAGAGGGCACAACTTGGCAGAAACTTCTGTGGCACAACTGTGTTAGAAACAGCAGTGTTAATGAGCAAATAACAAACAAATGGAAACTACTGAATCAACACCAAAAGTTATAAGCAGTTGAGACAGAGAACCAGATGTGACAAGGAATTAAATGATGGAGAAATAAAAAAAAAAAGAGGTATCAGAAAGAACTGTGCGAACTGGATTATGTTTTTCAAGACCTGTGACTAGAAGGTTTAAATGATAAGAATGTATGGTAGCATGGCAATGAGAAGAAGGTTTCTCAACTGATGAGGAAGTGCTTAGACTAAAAGAATGGAAAAAACAGGCATAGTACAACAGACCAAAGCTCATCCTGGCTGTATTTCATGTATTCAACAACAGCCATAAGCAAATGGAGAAAAACATAAGAAAAGGGCAAGTACTTACACCTGGTGTTCTAGCTGCATCTCATCATCTTTATTGTGGGAACTTCCTATGCTCTGTGTGGTTTCTGGTTATTGCTACCTTCAATTAACTTGTATCGTGGCCCTTTGAACTGATAGAAACTTTCAGACCATTTTGGCAAGGCATTCCCTACCTGAAGCCATCTTGCACCAAAAAAAAAAAACCCAGTTCTTACTGTCTTCATTTAAAGTTCTATTCTTGTCTTGGAAAACATCTTGAAACATCAGGGATTAAATGAGTGGATGTAGATATGTTTGATTGCTTAACGAGATAAGACTGTTTTCTGAACATTATTCACTGAAAAGCCAACTTTGTAAGCAGTTTGGACAGCAAGTTTTAACTATTTGGCCATTTTCATGCTTTGAATGTCAGTCGTTGTTCTGCTTTGAAGTATCTCATTACTCAGTGTTTCAGAAAGAGGACACAGTTGTTAGCATACCTTACTCCAGCCTGAATAAATCCTAAGCATCTCTGGCAAGAGTTTTCTCAATCATGTCCAGTTGATGTTATTTCTCCCCCACCCCCCCTCTTTTTCTTTCTTTTTAATGAGGCTGGTTTAGACAAATAACGCTTTCTTAAGTAATGCTGTTATTATGCAGCACCAATTGGGTTTCAAGCAATGCATTAATCAATTGACATTTCAGAATGGCCAGAAACCTCAGATGCCATCCCTGATATTTTCCATCAGTGAATTGAACAGTGCCAAGGAGAAACCAAAGCTGCATTTCCCCTTCTATGTGTGTCATCTAAAATACAACACAGTCAGTTTTGGACAGCAGTTAGGAAACCTCTAAACATTTCTTTCCACATAAGATGGTAAAATAAATCTAATAATACAGAAAGTAAACTTGTTTGAATATATCCAACAGGAAAATAATATGGAAATCATGAAAATGAAGTCATATTTGTTTACTTTGAGTGTTTTAATATTTATACTTTCTTGCTTCTATATTTAATGACAAGTTAAAAGCACTAGGTAAAGTGATCTGTATAATAAAGTTATCCAAAGATAGCTTAACTGACCTCCTCTAATTAGCATAACTGAAAGAAGCAAATGTGCATCTTTGCTTCTACTGGGCATGAAATACCCTTCAGCAAAGCAACACTCCCAGTTTTGTTCCCATGACAGTATGTGCGACTTCTATGGAATCTGTGGATCTTCTTGTCTAAGAGATGTGACTAAACCAGCAACATTTCATTTGCCTGCAAGTCTGCTTTTTTCTATCCAGTCATGAGATGACCTTATGCAGGACATTTATTTTGAAGAAATTCTGCAGTCTTAAACTTCAGTAATTACAAATATTTCATCTTTTCTTTCTTTTCCGTAATTCTCAGCATCTTCCATGTAAAATGTCCTCTTTGTTCTTTTTTATTTTCCTATTTTTTGTTTCTATAGTATTTCATGTAATCCATCTCTGTTTTCTTAATCTTAACACTACATGCTTATCCTGTCTTTAGCCAGACTAATTTTCTTCCATTTGAACTCTTTTAGTGCTTAATTACCTTAATGCCATCTATGTTGAAGGTTTACCTCTCTTCTTGCCTGAGTTACATAAACATAATAGGGGCTGTTTCTTAAAACAGTCTTTTGATACTTGTCTTCACTTTCTCTACTATCATTCTCTCATTAGCCTGTGCTTGATCAAGTAACATATTTCTTCCTTAATACAGGGTCTATCTTCATGATTTTTTCATACGTAATGTTACTACTTTAATTCCTATCTAATTTCTTGAGTAATAATTTTGAAAAAGATTTGCCTTTCCTATATCATAATATCAAATTTCCGTATAAATAGATGTTTGGTCACATGAAGACCAAAGTGACCAAAATGATAATTTCTTTACAAATTATTTTAATTAATTTTTTTCCCCTTCTTTTTAGTTTCCTTTTCTTTTATTGTTTCACACTTTTCATTCTTCTTTTATTCTATTGATAAAATATTAGTCTTGATATTTGAACAGAAATAATTAGACTACAAAGTCTAGAAAACTTTGCATTCCAGTGAGAAAACCATCAGAATGCTGTTAAGAAGCAATACCAAGGGGAGTAGATTTTGGTTTTGTTTATATTTGGCCATCCTAGGAACTTTTTCATCAGCCTGCTGATGAAACTTTGCCTGTTACTAGTGACTTGTTAAACCACTGTTCTGACCCAGCAAGGTGATTTTATGTTTGCAGTTTTTTGCAGTTGAATCAAATCTCTCCAAAGCTGAGAGGGAAATATTTATATCATAACTTTTTAAAATGCAAGACCATCACCTATTTTAAAGTGAAGATTATAAAATAGGCTAAATTTTATGTAATTTGGTGCATAGTATTTATTTCAGCTTATCTAATTCATCCTTGTCTTTTTGAAAAATTAATTAAAATGCATTTTGCATGGCATAAATGAGGTATATATACTTAGGTATTTCTGTATTATTTATGCATTGATTTTTGTATTGCTGCCTACTCTGTCTCAAAAGGCTAACTTCTTACAGAGACATGTACTGGAAAGGATGGAATAAGCATAAAATGGATTGGATGTGGTTCAAGTAGAAATGTCAGCTGTGATATAAATGGTGTATCATGAATCAGCAGCAAGGAACTAGAGCTACTGTGATGATACAATGGAGACTAACAATTGGACCCTTACCTTTCTAAACGATTGACAGACACAAAAATATTCCATCTACATGTCCCACTATCTTTTCCACACCTTCTGAATACTGAACACCACAAATCTCCTTCTAGAAATATGCTAATTTTTAGAGATGTTTCCTGCACTGTGAAGACACAGCCTTCCTTTCCAGCAGCCTTTTCAGTGTCTGGCAAAAATATCATCAACATCAATGAACAGGCAGATGTGATGCCAGGGATTTCAGTTCAAAGTATTTCAGTAAGGGAAAGTTAATTTCCTTTTTGTGCCACAGCCTGCTCATAGATGCTAATTTTTAGAGTCTTCTGACATGTCATGGTCATGGAGTTGGCTTGCTTTGGACTCAGCATTTTCTCCTGTCAAAAACGTTCAAGCATTTGACCACCTCAGCACTGGAGTTTCTGTGAAGGGGAGCTCTTATCTGGTGATTAATCACATCTCTATTCCATGCACAAGACAATTAGTTTTATTCAGTTGCCATTCTTAACCTTTATTATCTGCATTTAGTACATAGTGCAATATCAAAAACCCCTGAGGAGGGCACCAGCAGCAACCACTTGGGATCCCAAGTATATGTAATAGGATGCATTTCTAACTCCTGATCAGACCAGTATATACTGGAGATCGTCTATAACAGCCCCATTTAGTTTTGAAAGCAGGTGTGGCTACTATATATATCCTAGATGAAAATAATATATCCATCATGCCTACATCTCCAGGAATCCTCCACCAACCTTGCTTTCTCTGCAAATATTAATGCAAGTTTAGAATAGTTTGGTGAGTTTTCATGTAGGATACTTTACACAATCCTGTTCATCCACATTCAGAAAAGATGTTCTGAAGCCAGAATGCACTTCTGAAATGGTTAATGGGACAATTAAGGGGATGGAGAGCCTATGGGAGATTGGTTCTCAGTACACTAAATCAAGAGCTGGAAGGTGATATGATCACTGCCTATAAATATAAAGATCAATGTAGGTGGAGAGCTTTTTAAACTAAGGGGCAGCAGTACAGCAGAAATGAAGAGAACTTGGCCTGAATTAATTCTAGGCTTGAAATTCAAAGAAGGATTTGCTACTGAAAAACATTCAGGCTCTGGAACAATCTCCTAATAGTAACAAAGTAAAAAGGCAGTAACTCGGTGCCTGATTGAATTACGAAAGATACAGTGTTATATGATTACTTGAAGCAGTTGCAGTTAGCTTTGTTACCCAGGAAATTCTTTTCAGTTTTACTTCCTATTTTTCTGCTCTGGTAGATGATCTATCAAACCAGTCTCCCTCCCTTAACAGATTCAAAGTGTGAGAAAGCAGTACCCCTGACAACTATGTGACTGTAAGATGAACAAAACCATTGATAGTAAGGTGTTTCTATGAGAATCTTGTTCTCCTCCAGGGAGCTTAATCCAATCTATGGCCTGTTGGACAGTACTAGAGAAACTTATCACAGACATATATGTAATTTGTTTTCTTGGTGAGTACAAAAGGGGACACTCTTAATCAAACAAGGAAACAAACTGAAGTCAATGTTTCTGAACACTGACTCTGTGTTCAGTAATAGGTAACATCTCACTTTGAAAAGAGGTTGATGCTTTGCTGCAGACATTCATTGAGCATACAGCTGTCAAGACATTAGGTCTCCAAAGGACAGTCAGTCTCACTGGACCTACTGAAGGTGTCCCAGAAAGTGTAAAAAAATTTCAGCTAGCAAAGCTGAAGCATCCCACTGTGAAGAAAGGTGGGTCTCATCTCGTCTAACTTGAAATGTCTACATTACAGACATTTACCACTGGGCTAACCCTGAGTGTCCTCTTCATCAGTAGGGAGGAAATAAGTATGCACAGTACACCCTCTAATTCTGTGGCCTTTATTTTCAAATGGCATTATTCCAGGCATCAGAAATTGGAAAGCACATTAACTGAGCGGTTTAGTATTCCTTTTTAGTTAGATTATTTTTCAACCTGCTTGAAGCAATGGAGTAGACAGCAAGAGATAAAAGAACTAGTAATGTTATTGCCATTAGAAAACAAATAAGACAATAAAAAATACATACCCATGCAGACTCCCTATGCTTTAGATAGGCAGCATTCTGGAATGTTTAGCTTCTCTCTTGTATGCACAGACTTTCTTGTAACACCCCAAAAATTTAGAGTTTGGAAATTGTGGTTGCCAAGTTATCAAGGGTGCAAAAAAGCAAGATGATCTGAAAATAAGTACCACTGAGAGCCAAATAAACCACTTACTTTCTTTTTGAGTTTTTCTTAGGCATGCAGAGCTAAACCCACCCACGTTATTTTCACATCATGAGATGCAGTGGAGTGAAGTATTGTTTTAAAGTCAATTAAGCTAATAATACAGAATGAAATCTTGCCCCCTTTCTCTGCAGGTCAAAAAATGGTTCTGGTCTGCAGCAGAACACCTGCGTAGCTTGGTTCTACAGGAGTTCTTACCTCTTGTATTTCGGCAATGGCAGATGGTTTTTTATAATTTAATTTTTCTAGCAGAAGAGATAAAAGACAGAGCAAAAATGTGGATTTTTAACAGGGAGAGGAGGAACGCTGTTTGCAAGGAGAAGAGATTTTGATAGCAGTACTGTTGGGCAAAGGAAGTCTTAAATCATGAGGCCTGCAGGACTTCCCTGTGAAGCTCACCAGAGGCAAAAGACAGAGTCTACTGATGGACAGAGAAAACCCCCCAAGATGCCATTTTCACAAACAAAACAACACTTTGCATGTCATTTTCTCCACTAACTAACCAGACAAGATATCTGACAGAAGTACCACTGCCAGTACAAATATTTTATGATTCTTTTGGACAGTGAGCACTATGCAGTATACATTACTATCCTGATCTTGTTCCTTTTGAAATCTGGAGAAAAACAACGGTAACTTCAGAGGGACCAGGAACACAGAAACCTACCAAACAGATTGATCCTTGACAGACATACTGACCTCTGAGAGAACAGTTCCACATCCTTACATATCTTTGTCCTGGTTTCCCTGGGATAGGATCATAGGCCAGGTATGGTATATAGCCCATTAGCAGTTGGGTGTCAGCCAGTAATTTAAACTGGGAGGGGCAAAAGCCAGGGCAGATGATCTGAGATGGCTCATAGGTGTATCCCATCCCATAAATGTCATGCTCACTATAAAGGGGGAAGTTTGACAAGAGTAAGTGCTTCTCCTCATCTCTGGAGAGCTTTGCTTGCCATTCTGCCCCTGAGGACTGCTTTCCTGTTTACTGGGACTTTTGTATATTCACTGGGATGAGTATAATATTGCATTTTTTTTAATTTGCATTAATATTAGTTTTTCTGTTTCATTAAATCTGTTTTAATTTCAACCTGTGGGTCTCTTCTCATTTTCCTGATTCCCCTTCTTGGTTGAGAAAGGGTCATCAGGTGACAGAGGAACTGTTGAAATTCAGCCCTGTATACAGCCTAAGACCATCTTCTGTCAGGATTCCTCCAGTAATATGATATACACGGTTGAAATGTTGGTAGGCACTGATTAACTGAGGAAAGTGAAGGCTGAGGAGTTGAATTCTAGAGGATGTAGTGTTAGCAATTAGTATGTAGTACATGCAAGTCTATTAGTACCAGCCTGTGTTTTATGTGCACTACTGCAGCACATGAGGAAGTGTGCAGCCCTGTTTAACATGTCATAAATTTTGTGAGGGACTTTTGGTCCTTAGAAAGGACTTTATGAAATTCTCCTGATAAACTTTAAGGATGTTACGAATTACTCTAAGGACACCTGTAATCAGCAATGAAGCTCATCTGGAAAAACAAAAAAAAAAAGTCTTAAGATCTTAGTCTACCCTGACTTTGATAGTTTCCACAAAGTCCCAGCCAAATACTCTTCAGAGATTTGAACATTAAGATGCCTTAATTTTTTTTTCACCATTTAAATAGCTAGCTAGAAGGGATTTTGCCGTGTTTGTCCCTTGACAATGGCAATCTCTTATTCCAGAGAGGTATTGCATTCAATATGCTTATTAATGGAAGGAAGTTGGTGTGGCAACGTAAGGCTAAGACAGATTTCAGTAGCTGTGTTTGTATACAATAGCTCAATCTTAATTGCAAAGACAGTAGACGGGTGTGGTGAGGAACATCTTAAATCTTACAAGTGTTGTCTGGGCCTCATTTCCTGATTTAAACAATTACATAGCAGAATAAGCTATACTTAAAAACAAAACCTAATGAATAAGCAATAAGACTACTTGACCTATATTCAAAGCAAGTGCTATATTCTATCCTCTGTCTTTAAGCTGAGTTCTGTCTCATTCAGCTTTAGCAGAGGGTGCTTTCTGAAGCAGCCAGCTCTGCTCACAGAGTTGTCTCTCCATGGTAACCCCTTAGAGCAGCTGGGGACAGAACATCACCCTCTGCTAGTTTGGGAGATGCATTTTGTCAAAAAAATTCCTCCAAACTTGAAAAAATGAAGTAAACCTTTTTTTTTCAGCAAAATAATATTTAAAAAATATTGTTTGCTTTCTCCGTCTGCTGAGGTTTCTTGACCGTGCCAGCTGTTGTCCTAAACATGTATGCTGAACGTCCTTTCAACATGGCCAGTGCCCAAGGGAGCAGGAAAACAAGCATTCAGATGTGAAATAGTTGTTTCCTTCAATTTTTCCTGATGTCCTTTCCCTGTATCTCTCCTTCTAAGCTCCATAACCTTGAAACAATAGGCCCATCAGCTGTACAGTACTTTGGGCAGAATCACAAAAAGGCTGATATGGAATGCAATCAGCAAGGAATTAAATGGTGTTTAATTAATGGCAATCAACATGGCTTTGTTGACTGTGTCTTATCAAACAAATCTGATATTGCTTATAGTTGGATTAAAAACATGGTTAATACAAGTAATTAGTGTAATATATTTAGATTCATGACATTCTGATAAAAATTAAGAATATACAAAATCAATATAACCTACTTCAAGCAAATTAAAAACTAGCCAAGTAATAGATTGCAAATGGTAATTGTATACGTAAATTGCAAATCATCCATTGGGGTGTTTTTAGCAGGTCCTGCAGAGATCTGCCCTTTGGTTAATGTTGTTCAATGTCTTTATTAAACAGAGAGAAAATATAGTATCAGTCAGTGAGGTAGATTCAATTCCTACAAGTCTGAAGAACTGGAGATGTTGAAGGAACCCAAAATCTAAAATATCCCAATAAGTGGAAGACTATTATAATAAGTAAACTGCTACAGGTTGGGGGCTGTCTGGGTTACAGTGACCATGAGATTTCAGAGTTTAAAATCTTGAGAGAAGTGAGGAAGACAAATAGTAGAATCATAACCTTGGACTTCTGGAGAACAATTTTGGTTGATTTTGGGATCTTTTTGTCAGGATCCAATGGGAAGCTGTCATGGAAAACACTAGGGCACAGAAGAGCTGGTTGAACTTCATCAGGGAATAAAATCAGGCTATACTAATGTGCAGGAAGGTGAACAAGTGTGGCAGATGGTTAGTATGGATCAACAGAGAACTCCCAAGTGAGCTCAAACACCAAAAAGCAGTACGTGAAATGAGGAAGGAGTGATGGAGTTCCCAGGAGGAACACAGATGGTGCCCAAGCATTCAGGGATGGAGCTGAGCAAGCGCAAGACTCACCTGGAGCTGAGACCAAAAGGGAATGTGAAGGGCAAAATGAAGGGCTTCTTTAAGTACTTCAGCAGCAAAATGAAGGCAGAGGAAAAATATTTGTGAGGTTAAAGTACATAAATCCCAGCACTGGCAATTTTTAGATGGATCTGGTAATTTTTAGGTGGATCTGGCCCATTTGTTGTTATAAAAGTTACTGTATTTATAAAGATACAGTAAGTGATATCCTGAGTACTGGAATACTTCTGTCTATCTTTGGACAAATAATCAATAGAAAGTAGACAGCCCTGGTAGCAGTTCCCAGGGTACCCAAATATGTGGAGGAAATCTGCTTACTGATACATACTTTACATACTTTGACTATATAAAGTGCTTCATCCTCCCCATGCACTCCCCAGCAGCAGTGCAAAGTACAGAGCCAAATCTAAAATTTTCAGGCATCTTGTTCCTCTTGTTATTGATAAAGCTCAAGAAACAACCAGAAAACAGCAAGTCATTCCCCTAAGGGTAGCAGAATAATTACAGTCCTCCTCCACCTTCCATGTTTTGTAGGCAAATACAAAGCAGTGAACAAATATCAAACTTTAGTAATAGGGTGGGTTATACAGAAGTCAAAATCCTAAGAGATATTAAAACTATAATAGATTTTGGCAGGATCTTTTCAGATTTTTTTTTTTTTTTTTTGAGAAACTTGAAATAAAGGAACAATGAACCTTCCAAATTGCTAGGTCTGGCACAAAAATACTCAAATGCAGTAGCTGCCTCCAAGAGGTTACTGGCAGAGTTTCAGAAAAGAAGATAGGAAAGCCTAAGAAAACAATGAGATGATTTGTCAGAGGTCATGGACTGCCTAGCTATTACTGAATTTCTCTGTAGACAATCTAACAGGAAAGGGGGATTTGTAGCACTATAATTCATGCTATCTTCTTCTTTGATCCTTTTTCTACCTTACTTACTCCAGAGCTGACAGGAATCCATAAAAGTCATGCAGTATGCTCTTCAGCTGGAAATTAGGCAAAGAAATACAGACTTAAGTGTACAGTATTAGATACCCAACTTGGAAATTTTGACTAAACTTTTCCTTTATGTGATCTAAGGGATGGTTATTACTATGGAAAGGTCAAAATCAGCTAACAGCTAAAATTAGATGATGAGCAAGTAAAAGGCCTGGTTCTAGGGAATAAGAGACTTTTCCTATTTTGGTGGAAATCAACATCAGAAATTTCTATCCACTCTCCTTTTTTAGTCAGAGATCTGACCCTTCCAGAGCAATAACAGAGAATTCCCTTCCTGATAGCTCCAAGGAGAGTGAAGAGAAGAAATTTCTCTTCTCCCAGCAGAAAATATCCCTTGAGTGAAGAAGTAGATATGAGTAACAGACCAGAGTAGTTTGAGTGAGATAAAAAAAGCGGAAGATTTTGAGAGATGACACAATGGAAGACTATGGGAGCATTGAAAAAAGATAAATAATAGAAAAGTTAGAACAAACCATTAGAAAGAAAACTTAAAATCTGTACAACAAGCTAGCATGGAATAAAGAGAAATGACTAATGGAGAAGATAAGACAGCAACAAGAACAGACACTTTATATTGCAGTACAGACAATGCTACGCCAAATTCTGCATTCTAGCAATCGATAACATTTCATGGGAAATTGTGAGACAAAAATGAATGAACAGGAAATTGCTCATGGTATCTGGTTTTCAATTGGACCTCTATGACTGATATGCACATGGGACAGCCGGAAGAGCATGGTTAGCGAAGAACATGGTGCTTGCAGTTTTGAGTAATGCTTGGTTTTTTATAGAACTTAGCTTAGTTAATGCTAATGAATAGAAAAAGGTCAGAGAAATCTATTTTTCCAGTTCTGGACTTTAAAATTTTCTAAAATTCTAGACACTGAATCAGAAAATTGTGAACATTCTGGAATTTGTATTTTTACTTTTTTTTTTTTTTTTTATCAACCCAAGTCCATCCTTTTCAGGTCAGTGAAAATAATCTGTATGCACCCATTTTGTCTATTCCTTACCTATAGCACCTTCCATTGCGTATACACCAAGGTACCTGCTGACAAGTAGGACAAGTGCTCTCTTCAGAAACCTCTTGACTTTCTTCACTCCTGCCATTCGTATTTTTTTCCCTTTGCTTACAACATGATAATGTAATGTTAAGAGAAACAGTGTAGGTGAGAAACAGAGTAAGTGTAAATCTGCTATATTAGTTTTAGCTATAAATTAAGATTCAGATCCCCCCCCAAAAAACTATTAATGCTGTAATGAGCCTTTTAAATGTCAAGAACTGCAAAGTTTATGATTGCCTTGTAGCTGCCAGTTTCCCCATCTTCCATTATCGTTGTGTCTCTTCAGTTTGATGGTGTTGTTGGAGCTACTTCGTGTCAATTTTACTCAAAGACATTGTCAGGATCTGGTGTGAATCCCCATAAGGACTACTATGTGAGGCCCAGGTTGAAAACAGAGGCTTTGCATTTCTGCATATCAGCAAAGTGAGAGGAAAGAAAAAATGAAGACTTCTATACTAAAATGTGAACCTGTTGCTGAAGGAGGAAATGCAGACAGTTTCTGGGGACTATGGTATTTGAAGACTGATGATATCTGAAAAGCCCCACCAGTATAAGAATCATAGAACCATAGAATGGTAGAGGTTGGAAGGTTCCTCTGGAGATCAAGTCCAACATCCCTGCAAGAGCAGGATCACCTAGGGCAGGCCACGCAGGAACATACCCAGGCAGGTTTTGAAAGTCTCTAGAGAAGGAGACTCCACAACCTCTTTGGGCAGTCTGTTCCAGTGCTCTGTCACTCTCCTAGTGAAGAATGCAGACTTGGATGTTGTCAAGGTTTAGGGTCAGGGTGGCCCCTTAGACTGATAACAGATGCTCTCTGTTAATCCCCCTCCCTCCCAAAAGGGGAAGAGAAAGGGAATAAGGGAGAGAGACTTAG
Organism: Ceryle rudis; assembly: GCA_033439905.1. NCBI lineage: Eukaryota > Metazoa > Chordata > Aves > Coraciiformes > Cerylidae > Ceryle > Ceryle rudis. Next base: position 28,328 of record JAAGNO010007989.1, read on the forward strand.
CCA